>JALIZH010023719.1:0-73617 GCA_030522465.1 Rhipicephalus appendiculatus | reverse complement strand
GCGTAGGAGAGGAGAGAGAGGAGGGGACGCGCATGCGCAGTGGGAGTGTGGACGCCGCGGCAGAAATCTCCCCCACCGGCACCACCTTGCAGGTCAAAATCCATTGCCATATATACGGAGTGGCCAGTGAACGGTTGTGCAGCGCGAGCAGTCGGTTTTTTTCAACCAAGAAACTCGCTAGCAGACGCTGCCTGCGTCGGCGTCGCGTCGCGAGGCGAGAGAGGGGAGGAGCGTAGGAGAGGAGAGAGAGGAGGGGACGCGCATGCGCAGTGGGAGTGTGGACGCCGCGGCAGGGATGCCTAGAGGAGAGAGGGGGGACGCGCATGCGCAGTGGGAGTGTGGACGCCGCGGGCAGGGATGCGTAGATGAGAGAGGGGGGGGGAGCGTAGGAGGGGGAGAGAGGGAGGGGAGGCGCATGCGCAGTGAGGGTGTGGTTGCCGCGGGAAGGGATGCCTAGAGGAGAGAGAGGGGGGAAAGGAGGTTTTTTATTTTTTTTTAAAGGGTTTGCGCATGCGTAGTAAGGGAGGGCACGCGGCACACCGCCGCCACCACCAACACCACCACCGGATTAAGTTTCGCCATAAGATGCTTCACATCTAAAAGTGGACGCAGGATCTCCCTTTGAGTTGCCTTCATTCAGCGTCGAAGAGGTATCTGCCGCTCGTTTCCGGCAACGCCTCAAGTGGCCGCCATCCACGCGTTGATTCCCGCTAGGTGAGAGAATGTTTGCTCAGTTTTTTAGGCCTGATATTGCGAGGAATCGCAGGAAGCCATTTGCATTTACAAGTTGTGGGTTTCGGGCTTGCTGCGTCCCGTCCGTAGTTAAAGCAAGGACGACGGAGGCTTCAGGTCAAAACAAACAACAACAATTTATTAACTACACGCGCCATACGGCAGGGTCCGGCCAGGAACTCTCGGCGACCACGGTTCACGGCCAGCAGCAACCGGCCAGCGCGGGTGGCAGCATCCGTCCTTCTCGGCAGTCCGGTCACCTCTCCCCGTGGCAGCGCGCAGGCTGCCGCTTTTGAAGAGCGCAGGTGGGCCACGCGCACCGCCACCGCGCAACACGTGGCGCTATCTCTGGATAGCCGGTGCGCGTGGTTCCCATACATCCCCCCCCCCCTCAAGAAGGCGGGGTGGGGACCGAAGGACGGTTCAAAATGCCCGACCGCAGGGACCCTAAAGCGTAGTGAGGACAAAGAAAAACCAATAAACTTTTTGCCTTACGCCACCAACAAAATTATATGAATCCCGCGCAGAACAACGTGGCGAACGGCACATCAGTGTATTTTGGAGAGAAAAAGAAGCAAGCACAGGTGAAGAAAGATGCGTCATCTTCCCGAATCCTCTTTTTTACCGAGGACGCAGGTTATACCACTTGCTTGACGGTGCCGGTGTCTGGGTGGCCAGGTTCTGGTGAGGAATGTCTGGATCCAGAGCAGCTGCATCTTGTCGTGCATAAAAAGGTTTTAGATCAGAGACATGAATAGGGCCACACACTTGATTAGTCAAGTAATCTGTCAACATGTACGACAGCCTGGATTTCTGGGTGATTTTATATGGTCCGTCCCACCTGTTTGCTAGGGAAGCTGCAAACCCTTTCGAGGCGTCGCTGAGGGGGTGTGTCCGCTTCAACACCAGGTCCCCAACCTCAAAGCTAATGTTCTGCCGACGCTTATCATATTGCCCTGCCTGCTCCATGCGCGATACATCCAGGTGCTGTCTGGCTTGTTGTACAGCGTCGGTCAGCCTATGCCTCAGGTCACCTGCAAACTTTGCATAAGGTCTCGGAGAAGCGTTCGCACATGTCAAAGCACTGTCCTGCGGGAAACTCATTTCTTTGCCTAGGTTAAGTTGCGCAGGAGTGAACCCTGTTGAGCGATTTACTGTCGTTCTAGTTGCAAACGCAATTTCTGCCAGTTTCAGATCCCAGTCTTTGTGACGCTCAGTATGCGCGACAAGCATAGATTTGAGATTTCGGTTTACCCTTTCCGTGATGTTTGCTTGCGGGTGATAGACAGACGTGCGCTTGTGACGAATTCCCAGGGCGTCACAGGAATCCGTGAACACCTTGCTGGTGAAGTACGTCGCGTTGTCCGTTATCAGCTGGGCAGGGAATCCGAACCCTCGTGAAGGTTTCGAGAAGGCAGTCCCATACGTTCTGCGAAGTGAGCTTGCGCAAAGGAAACAATTCTACCCATTTCGTGAAATGGTCAGTCACCACAAGGAGATACTGATTTCGCCGCGGGCTCATGGGAAACGGACCCATTACGTCACACGCTACTATTTGCCATGGCGACGTACTCTCAACTGACTGCATTGTTCCTAGTGGTTAGCCACCATGTGGTTTCGCCTTTTGACAAACAGAACAGGAACGCGCGTAGCGTAATACATCCTGTTTCATGCCTGGCCAAGTTACCGTACGACACAGTTTCTCGTAAGCTTTCTGCCCTGAAGAGTGGCCAGCTAAAGCACTGTCATGATAGTACGCTATGAACGATTTGCGAAGTTTGCGAGGAATAACAACTCGAAACGGCGATTCCACATTACCATCGTCAACCTGGGGGAAAGTACCGGAACAGGAAGCCTCCTTCTCCGAGCAGGTAGCAGTCAGTTTCCTCGTCGCTTCCTGTGTCAGCTGGATCACGAGCCGCCAGCTTTTCTGACACTTTACGATAGAGGCCATCGCTCTGCTGTGCTGCAAAAAGCTCCTGTTTAGTTACCAACGTACCCCAACGGGACTGCATGGTTTCAGGTTGTGTCGTGACCACACACACTGTTTCCGGCTCGACCTGGGTTTCAATAGACAACGGCGCACGTGTTGTCATGTGTGACAACGTCGCCTACCGTATTAAGCAACATCTTTGGATGTTCACTTGACCTGATCGTGATTTGTAATGACGATGAGGACAAATATTCCATATCGCATACGTGATCGCATGAGCGTATGTGATCAGGATTTGGCGTGAGTGCTGGCTAACTGTTTCTACTCCATGTTCTAAGGGTATGGCCGCAGATATCTATTTCACCAATCTGTTCCCTTTTGCGAGGAAACAGCAGATCATTCGCTTTAGCGTATGGTTGCGCTAGATGGCGAAGCCAGCCTTGACGCTTGGCTCAGTTTCGTTTGTCGAACTTGATGTTTCTACTGTAATACCAATAATAATCAAGCAGCACCTCCTATCGAAAAAGCTTTGCTAAGTCATTAATTAAATTCCAGGAGAATGTTTTATATATACCGTCTCACTTTCTGAATTTCATGCATTCGTTTACACAAATAACGAAGCAAAAAACCCCCAGGCCTGCGCGGAACGCGCAGCACAGTCACAGCGAAAGCTGGAAAGGCGGCCTTTCTAGAGCCTTTTTTAAACACTCTTGGGGCAACTACTACAAGCGCACTTACATGGTACCCACTACGCCATAAATCATCATAATTTTTGTGTAGTGGGGAAGCGTCTACTATACCAATATTCTTCATTCTTCGGAAAAGCGCGGTACCCGCTACACACTTGTAACGCATTATGTGCACTTTGTTGCTTCTGTGGCTGACGACGATGAAGAATTATGCCATTTTGTAATGGGTTGGAGCATTGAACGACCCACTCGTTACGCAATTCGTATTGTGTGACGCCTGGTTGTTACTTCACTGTTCTAAAACGCTTTACAACACACGGGAACAAACAGCGCTGGACACGGGACGGTGAAAGAATGACAGACGAAGGCGCTGAACTAACAACCAGTGGTTTATTGCGGGGATTCGCAATATATACAGACGCTTCGCTCAGAAGAACAAAAAAACACAGTAACTGCGCAGAGAGAGAGAGAGACAAGAAGTCATCATGTCAGACACGTCGGCAAAACAGGCTTTCACGTTTTTGACAAGTAACTGATTTCACAACTATGAAGATGAATCGATGGCACACTGACGCAATCATTTCCTTGTGCGTGTATATGGTAAGCTTCACTAATCTCACGTGTTCTTTGCTGTCTGTACGTTTCCAAAACTGTGCACCGCTCGAGAATAGGCTGACAGCCACATGCTCTGCAGTGCTGAGCTAAGTGACTGGGCACAGATCCGTTGAGCGAGTGCGCATGCTCTCGTAGCCGGTCGTTCAAGCATCGGCCGGTTTGGCCGATGTAACAGCGTCCGCACGTGAAAGGAATTTTATACACTACAGCATTCCTGCATTCAACAAATTGCTTCCTGTGCTTCTTCTCACAGTGCTGTTTCCTTTTGCCATCTGTGTTCACTTTGCGGCACAACGCTCCAAGCTTGTTCTTTGCACTGAACAAAACACGTGTTCCAACTTTACCAGCCACCTTTTTCAACCTGTGGGAGACCTCATGAACATAGGGTATAACGGCTGTGCTTGCATGTGGCCTTTCTTCCACTTTGTCGCGTGCCGCCTCTCCCCTTGCCAAGCTTACCAAAAGCCCTTCCGAGACAGACACCAGCAAGGCCTGGGAATAACCAGCATGGCTGAGCCGTTGCAGCTGGTGCTCAAAGCTACCAGCTACCTGGTGGTGGCACGAGCGGGTCAGCGACGCTTTTAGGCAGGAGACGGCAATACCCCCTCTTTACAAGTTTTGAGTGGGCCGACGTAAAAGGCAGGATAGCTTTCTTCGAGCGGGGTTTATACTGCCAGCACACATGGTCAGAGTCGAAGGATAGCACAAGGTCTAAAAATCTAATCTTTTTCTCGGAGGGGTGCTCAACCGTTAGAGCGTGGTACTTGGCGTCTCAGAGCGTGGTACTTGGCAACAGTGCGCGGCTTCCTACTTGCAATCATCTCTAGATGTCCTCCCCATCGATGATCCGTGTGCCATCGCGAGCCCGAACAGTGTATATCAATACCTTCAGACTGAGTGCCCGAAGCAAGTAGGTGCCTTCTCGGTTGACGTGAAAGACTTGTTTTATTCCTTGCCCCATAACCTTGTCTGTGACGAAGTGAGCCAATGTATTGATAGATATGGGAACACCAAATTTCAAAATGTCTGTGGAATACATGTTGACAAGTTCCTAGAACTTCTTACTTTTTACCTTCATTCGACCTTCATCAGTTTTAATGACGCCATTTTCATTCAGCGGGATGGCGTGTGCATAGGTTCCTGTATCGCCCCCGTTCTTAGCAACATCTTGTTAGCAAGATTTGACAGAAGCCTGATGGCTCACCTTCCGTTGACCAATGTTGCCAAAGTGTTTCGTTTCGTGGATGACTTCCTTGTGATTCACACGAGTGGGTCGTCAACACAGGAAATCTTCGACATATTTCAGCGCGAAATGCAACCACTAATTCTAACGGTTGAGCACCCCTCCGAGAAAAAGATTAGATTTTTAGACCTTGTGCTATCCTTCGACTCTGACCATGTGTGCTGGCAGTATAAACCCCGCTCGAAGAAAGCTATCCTGCCTTTTACGTCGGCCCACTCAAAACTTGTAAAGAGGGGTATTGCCGTCTCCTGCCTAAAAGCGTCGCTGACCCGCTCGTGCCACCACCAGGTAGCTGGTAGCTTTGAGCACCAGCTGCAACGGCTCAGCCATGCTGGTTATTCCCAGGCCTTGCTGGTGTCTGTCTCGGAAGGGCTTTTGGTAAGCTTGGCAAGGGGAGAGGCGGCACGCGACAAAGTGGAAGAAAGGCCACATGCAAGTACAGCCGTTATACCCTATGTTCATGAGGTCTCCCACAGGTTGAAAAAGGTGGCTGGTAAAGTTGGAACACGTGTTTTGTTCAGTGCAAAGAACAAGCTTGGAGCGTTGTGCCGCAAAGTGAACACAGATGGCAAAAGGAAACAGCACTGTGAGAAGAAGCACAGGAAGCAATTTGTTGAATGCAGGAATGCTGTAGTGTATAAAATTCCTTTCACGTGCGGACGCTGTTACATCGGCCAAACCGGCCGATGCTTGAACGACCGGCTACGAGAGCATGCGCACTCGCTCAACGGATCTGTGCCCAGTCACTTAGCTCAGCACTGCAGAGCATGTGGCTGTCAGCCTATTCTCGAGCGGTGCACAGTTTTGGAAACGTACAGACAACAAAGAACACGTGAGATTAGTGAAGCTTACCATATCCACGCACAAGAAAATGATTGCGTCAGTGTGCCATCGATTCATCTTCATAGCTGTGAAATCAGTTACTTGTCAAAAACGTGAAAGCCTGTTTTGCCGACGTGTCTGACATGATGACTTCTTGTCTCTCTCTCTCTCTGCGCAGTTACTGTGTTTTTTTGTTCTTCTGAGCGAAGCGTCTGTATATATTGCGAATCCCCGCAATAAACCACTGGTTGTTAGTTCAGCGCCTTCGTCTGTCATTCTTTCACCGTCCCGTGTCCAGCGCTGTTTGTTCCCGTCTTAATAATGTACCAACCAGCCCAGTTAAGCGTTCTTTTACAACACACGTTAACGCGATTTCTTACCCGACATGAAGCCTGCATAGGATCAGTTTGCACCGCAGTTTCAACCAGTGGCGTAGCTCAGTGGTAGAGTGCTGAGATGCCACGCAGAGTACCCGGGTTCGATTCCCGATCTGTCATGGGTGATTTTTTATTTATTTAGTTTTTTTCTTATTTCGTGCGATATTGGTTACGGACACCGGCGGCGGCGGCGGACAACTACGGCGCAAAAACGACCCTTGTTGGGATCTCATAACAGCTTTCGCTGTAAAAGCGAAACGAACAAGCGACCATCATAACAACCATAAAAACAAACACACAAGCACAGAAAACAGATTATGTCGGATGACAGAAAGGAAGACGTAGGGGCTCGATTTCAAAAAAATATATGAAGCCAGGGGACAAGGGAGCACAAAAGAATTGTTTAAAGTATGTTCTTCGTTTTTTGTAGTGAGGAAATGCCAAAAGAAGTGAAAAATCGTCACCACATCCATAACACAAAATGTCGGTCGTGGCCAGATCCAACCCATTGTTTGGAAATTGATGTCATGCGAAGCAAGTCATGGAGGAGCTGCCTGTACCGCATTGTTTGGCTTTAAGCCAAGTGTTTCGAGGCGGATGAATTTGTGCTGGCGGATGACCTCGCCAATTCAGTAGTTATTGTCATAACCTGGGCTTGGCAGGCACGTCGACCAGACTGCGGCGCATAAAGCGTAGTGTAGTCCATGGTCAAAAGTGGGGCCGGCGATCACGTTATAACACACGTCAGTTTATTGAAGAATAATTCACATTAGTGTGGCCTCATGAAGACAACAGTAGCAGCGTTCGCTGATTTATTCAATTGTGGCCGAGGTGCACTGGACTAACTTTCTGCGACATCGTCGCAGGCATCTAATATTCGTCGCATTGCCATGAGAGCTGTTAGCCAACTCTGCAATCACAACTGACGTTACACAAGTGCCAACAATAATACAGCGAATCTTACACAAACATCCTCTCAACTGCAGATAAAAAACATTTATTGTAGTGGGGAAGAGATACAGTATCGAGTCGGACCAAGTAGCAAACGACTAAGACGAAGTGCCGAGAGAGCGCTTGACAGAGACTGACGACCCTGAAATCAGGCAATTGGTTTTTGTCAATAAACCCCCCTTATAATGTGGTTGAGGTGATCGTCGAGTAATCATCGACCAAGTAGACGACATGTTGCAACGTGGCGTCATTCGGCTGTTCAGCAGTCCCTGGTCTTCACCTGTTTGCTTGTGCAGAAAAAAGACGGCTCGATTCGCTTCTGCGTCGATTACCGCCGTTTAAACAAGGTTACGCGTAAAGATGTGTACCGTTTGCCACGCATCGATGATGCCCTGGACTGCTTGCAAGGCGCCGAATTCTCATCACTAGACCTACGGTCCGGCTATTGGTAGGTCCCAATGCCACCATCAGATCACCCGAAAACTGCTTTCGTGACGCCCGATGGTCTATACGAATTTAATGTAATGCCCTTCGGCCTTTGTAATGTACGTGCAACATTCGAAATGATGATGTAACTTCAATGATGTCGCTCTTTTCTCGCCTGATTTCGACAGTCACCTCCGTCGTCTCAACGAAGTATTGAGCGTGCTCACACGCGCAGGCCTTCAGCTAAACATCAAGAAGTGCCGCTTTGGAGCTCAGAAGCTCATAATACTTGGCCACGTTGTCTCAAAGGATGGCGTCCTCGCAGACCCAGAGAAGCTTCGCGCTGTCGCTGAGTTCCCGAAGCCTACGACCCTGAAAGCGCTTCGTAGCTTCGTCGGTTTCTGCTCATACTTTTGCCGCTTTGTGAAGAACTTTGCTTTGGTAATCGCACCACTGACAAAGGTGCTCACCGGCGATGGACACCTCTCTGATTAGTTGCCAGCATGCGATGATGCTTTCGGAACATTACGCCATCTCCTGACTTCACCACATATTTTACGCCACTTCGACCCTACTGCTCCCACCGAGGTGCACACAGGATGCCAGTGACATAGGACTCGGCGCTGTCTTTGCCCAATGCAAGCCTGGCTTTTCCGAGTATGTCGTTGCGTATGCTTATCCCGCCGTCGCCAAGACGGAGTGTAAATACTCGGTTACCGAAAAGGAATGTTTGTCCATTGTTTGGGCATCACAGAAATTTCGACCTTGCGTGCACGGCCACCCATTTGATGTCGTTACCGATCATCATTCGCTTTGTTGGCTCGGTTCATTGATGGATTCTTCAGGTCGACTTGGACGTTGGGCGCTGCGTTTACAGGAATTTGGTATTCGCGTCATTTACCGCTCAGGGCGCAAGCATACCGACGCAGACCCACTTTCTCGTTCGCCCCTTCCTTCAGCCGCTGCTCCTGTTTCCCTTGCCGAAGCTACCATCGCTAACATCGATATCGCTGACATGCCTTCGGAACAGCGCAAAGACACTTGGATCGCCTCGCTCATCGATGCTTTATGCCTCGTCTTCGGCAACACCATGCCAGCGGCCTCCTCGTGCACTACGCTGACAAGCCCACCATTATGCAATACGGGACGCCATGTTGTAAGGCCGCAACTATCAACCAGATGGTAGGAAATGGCTTTTTGTGATACCTCGCCATTCGAGCTACATCTTCTCCACGTACTTCCACGCAGACCCACAGAACGTTCACGCTGGCGTTTTGAAAACATACGACCGACTTCGCCAGTGATTCTTCTGGCGTGGAATGTACACATACGTTCGTAGGTACATACATACGTTCGTGCACGGAGTGTCAGCGACGAAAAACAACCTGCCATGCTTCTGGCGAATTACAACCTTTGCCGTGTCCAGCTCGCCCGTTTAATAGAATCGGCATCGATCTCTACGGCCCCCCTACCTTGTACTCCTGCTCGAAATCGCTGGATTATAGTGGCCGTTGACCATCTCAGCCGTTACGCCGAAACCGCCGCTTTTCCAGCCGCTGCAGCTCGTGATGTCGCCTTGTTCATCTTGCGTAGCTTCGTCCTTCGCCATGGCGCGCCACCTGAGCTGCTTACCGATCGAGGGCGTGTGTTCCTTTCGCAAGTCGTCCAGGAGCTTTTCAGTGAGTGCAATATTATTCATCGCTCCACTGTGAGCTATTACCTGCAGACGAGCGGTTTGGCGGAGTGCTTCAACCGCACACTCGGTGATATGCTCTCCATGTACATATCCTCCGACCATTCTAATTGCGTCTTCGTGCTCCCTTTCGTGACGTATAACACGGCCACACAAGCTACTACTGGGTTTTCACCTTTCTTTCTACTGCACGGACGTGAGCCCTCTTCAACGCTTGACACGATGCTTACATACCGCCAGGATGCTTCTGAATACAGTCCAGTCTCCGAACTTGTTCCGTGTGCCGAAGAGTGCCGCCAATGAGCACGTTCGTTTACATCCGTCACACAAGGTCTCCAAAAAGAACGGCTTGAACAGGACAAGCCTGCTCACACCTTCCCTAAAGGCTCATTTGTATGCCTTTCTGTTCCGTGCCAGTCCCCCGGTCTCTGCCGAAAATTTGCACACAAGTACACTGGTCCGTACCGCATCGTTCAGTGCACGTCGCCGGTCAACTTCGTCGTCGAACCAGTCACACCTTCCGCCGACAGATGATCCCGTGGCCGTGAAACAGTCCACATCAGCGGATTAAAACCCCACTATGATCCCCTTGTGCTTGCTTCGCCTTGAGTCGCCAGGATGGCTCCTCTTCACCACCGGGGCAAATGTAGTGGGAAAGAGAGACAGTATCGAGTCGTAGCAACTAGAAGACGACTAAGACGAAGTGCCGAGAGAGCGCGTGACAGTGACTGACGCCCCTGCAATCAGGCAGTTGGTTTTTGCCCATAAACCCCCTTATATTTTATGTAATCTGTACGGCGCGATTGTACACTCTTAGTCAAATCCTGGCTAGAATACACGGCTGCAGGCTGCAGGCAGGAAATCCGGTCATATTATGGCCGCTCCCAGTCAGTTCGTTACGCGGCTTTGTGGTCGTGTCCTAGAGGAAGTGGCCCTATCCTAAGTGGCCTTCGGCATAGCTGTGACGACGCTTAGCCGGGATTTTAAGTCAAATTTTTTCTGGCTAGGTACAGCCAGCAGTTACGCCTGACGGCCCTGTAGGCGGCCTGTCTGTAGGCGGCCCTGACGCAGTGGCCAGAAAATAATTTATTTTTAACTCTTTCGCATCGTTTTCTCGCCAGTTTCGCAGTACTAATTATCGGTGCAGGTAATTCGAAGATGAAAAGTAATACATTCATACACATCTGTGACAGAAACATGCAAATTACACACAGCACTGGAATCTAACTCGGGACCACATGCACTGAAAGCAGATACCGTAACCATTAAGTAACCATTGCACCACAGCGCCACCATATGAAAGCTGGTCTTTTCGCGGGGTTCGTTTGCAAACAGTCGGCGCAACGTTGAACTTCTGTTCTTGTGCCATATGACTGTTTGAGCGTGCATTAGGTGGACAAAAAGTTTGCGGGGCTTCACAAACTCGAGACAACCGCGGTAAGCACCTTCGGCTCCGACTTCCGTTCGTAGTGCGCCGTGCCGCAAGAACGATTAACGTGTGTCCTTCTGTCGTATTAGTGCTTTTCGTAAACCGCTGGTGTTTCTCTCACCGAAACTTCGCGGATACCAGCGTGACGAGGATATCTTCAGGTTTCGAAACCCACGTACGTTTCTCCCATGTGGGTGTGCTGTGAGCATTTTCGGTTATTTGGGCCGCTAGGTACACGCGTGTCAGTGACAGCAGCCCGTTCTCAGCTGTTCGAAGACCATTTAATTTCGCACGTTAACATTACATGAGTATTTTAACGTGCCTACACTAACATTTGCATTTTGTGTTGATGGGGACTAATGCGCACAAAAGACAGGGACACAAGAAGGAACATAGATAGACAGAGGAACTAACAGCAGTTTATTGGCGGGAAATGTGACCCTATTTATACCAACGTCTAACACTTATTGCGTATTACGAAGCAGTGCAAAAACAAACTAACACACACGTGTCGTACCAGTGAGATATGCAATTTCTTCGGCTGATAAAGAGATAGATGGCATGCTGATGCATTTGTCTTTGAGACATGAGATATTGTGAGCTTCAATTATGAGCCGTTTTGTTTCACTTATATTCTTTCAAATTACAGTGCAACTCTGAAATGCAGGTTTGCAACCACATTTTTCGCAATGAAGGGCCAGCCAACCCCCCCCCCCCCCCCCCCTTGTTTTGTTCCTCACGTTGTAAGCATGCTCGCGGAGCCGGTCGTTAATGCACCGACCTGTTTGACCGATATACAGGCGATCCCATGTCAGCGGAATGCGATATACAGCCCTTTCAATGCAGTTTACATATCTGGCTTGATGTTTCTTTTCACATGATTTCTTTTCTTTGCAGTTAGGGTCCTTCATTTTGCACACTGAAGCAAGTTTGGCTCGCGCAGCAAACAAAACCTTCACATCAGGTTTTTCAGCAATATTTTTGATGTTGTGCGACACTTTATTAATATAAGGGATTACCACAAATTTTTTTTTATCCCTCTCCTGAGATGCGGGAGGCATGCCCGCAGCAGAAGCTTTTACATTTCTAAGCAGCTTCTCGACTACGGAAATGACCAGTTCATCAGGGCAACCTGCCTGTGATAAACGCGCTGTTTGCTGAGAGAAGCTTTGAATCATGTGATGGGGGCAGTATTTTTCAGGGGAATTCTTAAGGCAAAGATTGGCAATTGCCCTTCTTACTAGCTTCGAGTGCGCTGAGTTAAAAGGAAGAATCGGTTTATTCGCCTGGGGCTCATAGTCACACCAAACTGCCGCGTGAACTACCGCTGCGCGTGAACTGCCGCGAGCTACACGCTGCAGCAGCAGCACCTTTTATTGCGATAGCAATTATATGGACAGTCTCGAAGAGTTTTTGCCGTCGCCGTTGCCGTTGCCGTCGCTGTCATGTCGCGTATGAAGTCCAAATTGAGAAAGTTCCCTTGCGCATCGTACGTTCTACCAGCGGGTAATAGTGCGCGAGCGGGGGCCATGAACGCGGCTGAAGCGGAGGTCAAACAAGCCGGCCCATCGCCGTCGCCCCGAGGAAACGCCCCGCCCGCCTTTCGCGAGCGTCAAAAGACGCGAGGGGGGTGGGGGGGTTCCTTCGAGCGACCTTTGATTTTACGAACGCGGTCGCCGCTGACGCTCGCGTTATCTCCCATCTCGGCAGCCGACAGCGGGCGGCCGGTATACCCTTCTACGTGCTGCGCTCTCACCGCGAAGAGAATGTGGTGTGAAGAGTGTCCCTGCAGCGGCCGTATTCTCCTAAACCAGCGTTTTCTAGAGTTGCGTGAGATCGGATCCAAAAGAGTTAGCTGCCAGCCTCACTTCGTATATCATTACAATTTGTTGCTATCGCATTCAATGCTTCACCCTTGCGGTGAAACTGTGATTTTTTATCACTTCAACGGTCAGCTATTTCCGTAATTAGCACTTATGCGTGCTATTTCGCGATATACCGCAGTTTTTACTCATATTCAATCTTTAACTGATCTTATATATGTGGACTAGATAATCTTACCTTTATTGAACATCACACAGCTGTTCAAGTGAACTCGGAACGTGCGCCAAGATCAGGCATGACGACCACAAGTTTGTGACGCACTGGTGTCGCTCCAAACAAATAGTTAATCCTTTTTCACATCACTTTCGCGAACATCCGCGTGCAGGCGGGGTCGAGAGATGGTGCGGAACGAACTTGAAAATCTTTATTGTTATTGCATGCCTCAATAAAACAGCTGCTCTTTAGAAAATGAGGATTTCTTATACTGGTACATTATTGCCTCAGCAGAACACAGGTTGGCTTGATGGTGATTCAATGTTACAAATACCGTGCTGGATTATTAGATTTGTAGCAGATATTGAAAACAGTGAAAAATGTCGCTCGCATATGCTCTCCTGCTGCCCCGTGCACCTGCACTTGATGTTCAAGTTCACCATGCAATAGGCAACCATTAATAAAACATCAACCAACCAATTTTCAATAAATAGCGATTACTTTCTGTCTCGCTGCCTTCCGTTTATTTCTTTTGTGCAATGTTTTCCAAAAATCATGTGTTCAACTTGTTTTGTAGAGTCCGCCTCGGTAGAGAAGTGGCTACGCTGTTGTTCGGCTGCTGAGCCGAAGGTCGCGGGTTCGATCCCGGCCGCGGCGGTCGCATTTCGATGGAGGCGAAATGGTAGAGGCCCGTGTACTGTGCAATGTCAGTGCACATTAAAGAACGCCAGATGGTCAAAATTTCCGAAGCCCTCCACTACGGCGTCTCTCATAATCATCTCGTGGTTTTGCGATATAAAACCCCATATATTAATATTATTAACTTGTTTTGTAGAACACGAACAGTAACATTTACAGGCCAGTGTTTCAGTAATCTGTTGTGCATGCACAAGTACTCTTTTTACTTAATGCGTGACAAAAGTAATACCTCGACAACTGATAAAAGAAATGTTGTTTGTAGTGACGAGTACTATAGCGCGAACATAAGACGAGGACACAGAATCAAACGAGGACGAGTGCTAACTTCCAGCTCAGTTTATTGAGCACAAATGAAAGTTTAAATGTGCCAAAACCACAAAGAACAACATGTTACGAATTACGAGCTATGAAAAGCTTAAGCAAAAGGGTGAGCAAGCCAAGAAACAAAGAAAACAGTCAACAAACCATGGAAAAACAAAGCAAAAACGCAAAAACTGTCACTACGTGCGAGTGCCGATGCTCCCGAAAAAACTTGATTCCTTCTCGGATAGGGCCACGGACGGCTTACTAACGCATGAGTCACGCTCACTTTCCATTTGCGCAGCCTCGACAATGATTCGGGTGCGATCATCTCTGGGCTTGTACAGCCTGACTGTGTCCTCTTAAAGAGGGGTACATTCACATGAAGTGTAATGCTGTGCAAGAAACCCGTCTTTGCCATTTTTAACGTTATTAGCGTGTTGCCTTATCCGGTCATTAATGCACGACGTAGCATGCACCACAGGAGAGGGAAATCCTGTACACAACTTCACGCACGCACTTCAGGTACCTGGTCCTGTGCTTCACGCTACATGCGGCAGAAGGATGCTGCTTCAAGGGGCTCGTAGATTTCGCCAGACTGATTAACTTGAAAGGGGGGCAGAAGAAACCACACGAATGTCCGCGCGCTTCCCAATCTTTTTTAACACTGTGAGATAGTCGGTGTTTGTAGGAAACAACGGCTCTCTTTTCCCGCTCACTAGGTATGCTGACCGTGGAGGGATCTTGTACCATCTTCCAGCCATCCTTACTAGTCCGGAAGATGGACTCTGCGACATAAGCAGTAAACGCTTCTGGAAAGCCTGAAACCATGAGGCGGGAAACTTGGGCTTTGAAGCTCTCAGAAATGTTGTGCTGGCACGATCTGTGCAAAGCATTCAAAAGGCTGGGGCTTGCCCCGCTTCACAATCTTGCTGTGGGCGGAAGAAAAAGGAAGTAAAGGCTTCTGCGCACGCGGTTTCACTTGGTTGGTTCTGGTTGCGTGTTTAAAAACGCCTGCCATTAAAATTCTTTCACGTGTGTTTACTCAGTGTGCTGTCACGGTTTTGATTCAAGTACGCAATAAGAATGACGCAACGATGCCCCTCTGGAATTTTTTACAACAGAGCAATTTACAATTACTTTTCTCATGAAGTCTTACCATGAAATCTTATCATGACATCTTCGTAAATGTTGGGCTACCATCGATATTTAAGTGATTATGCAGAGTTGTACAACACACGTACAAAAATTTCTACCTGGTATCCGTAAGTGAACTTGCAAGATTTGTTCAAATTCACACGACAAAGACTTGAAGCCAAACGTGGTCGGAGGGGCACGTTTGGTTTGCGGCATATGTTGTTTGGCACACGAAGCATGTATATGTGAAGACAGGGCAAATATTGTTCAATACGTAGCCATGGCACGTACCAAAGGACAGGCGACACGTACAGATGGCTACGCGACACGTGCCAATGTTATACACACCACTTGCCGATGTCTCCACAGCACGCAAGATCATATACGCAGCACGTATAATTTGACCCCAGATTTTTCGAGAGGGTTGCCTTGTACAGGGGAGCTGTGAAAGCAGAGCTCGAACGGGCAAAATATTTTCCAGCAGACAACATTAAACTGCGTGAACAAGACAGCACGTAAAAGCATAGAAAGCCGGCCACACACGTCACGACCACGTGACATCTGGTGGAGGTGCTGCTTCTTTCATGTACCGGACGCCCCCGTCAATCCATTAACGCAGCCCAACTCGCAAGAAAGACATCGACACCAACCCTTAGCAGCGAGCAAGCCGAAGACAACAAGGTCTACGACCAGAGTACGGGCCTCTACCTGAAAAGACCCGGCAGACCAAGACCTCCACCGCTGCGACACTGACAGCCCCTGTGCCGTCTGCACCCATCCTGCTCCGACAACCCAAGGAGCCGCCGACCTTCCGCGGTTCAGCGCTTGAAGACCCGGAAAGCTGGCTTGAGGCATACGACCGAGTCGCCGTTTTCAATGCTTGGACCAGCGAAGACAAACTTCGACATGTGTACTTCACCTTGCAAGACGCTGCTCGTACCTGGTTCGAGAACCAAGAGCAAAGCCTGACAACGTGGGACATATTTCGCACCAAGTTCCTCGCTACATTCACGAGCGTCATCCGCAAGGAGAGGGCCGAAGCGCTGCTTGAAACCCGTTCGCAGCTCCCAAACGAAAACGTAGTGCTCTTCACGGAAGAGATGACACGCCGACCCCGAAATGCCGGAAGACAAGAAAGTTCGTTCCCTCATGCGAGGAGTAAAGCAGGAGCTCTTCGTGGGTCTGATGCGGAACCTACCGAGCACGGTCCAGGAATTCATCTCCGAAGCGACGACGATTGAAAACACGCTGGAGATGCGCACCCGACAATTCAATCGCCGCTCGACGCCAGCGTACGCAGACGTTCAACCACTCTACTCCGACGACCTGCGTGAAACGATCCGAGCGATCGCGAGGGAGGAACTGCGCAAGCTGTTACCCTCGCCACAGCCTCAAGTGGACTCGATGTTCGCGAAGAAGTTCAGCAAGCGTTAGGAATTCCCTAAGCACCGCAGCCTCATCCGGAAGCTATGACCTACGTTGCTGCAGTCCGCCGTCCTGTTCCCACTTCGCGACAACGTCAAGGCAGCGCATCACCGCAGTTCGGTCGGCAGACACCGCCGCCGCCGCTAACACCACCGACGCCCTACCGTCCTCCTGTCGGCCAGCGCTATGCACCGCGCTACGTGCCAAGGAAAGCCGACATTTGGCGCGCGCCTGACAACCGCCCGCTCTGGTACCACTGCGGGGAGTCCGGCCACACGTACCGCCGCTGCCAGTACCGGCAGATGGGGCTACGTGGTTCCGCCGTCAACTCGCCCCGTCCGCAGCCAGGTTAACGACCTCGCGACATCGCTGACTACATTACCGGAGCCCAGTGGCAAGAACGGCAACCATCCCGTTCACCATCGCCCGGCCGCCACATGTCGCCGCACCGCCGGCACTACACCGGCCCAACCTGGGGCCGGTCGCCTAGCCCATGGTCACGATGTCACGTGGTCGTGACGTCGACGAAGGCAATAATCGGCGTGAAAAAGAAGAAACTCTTTATTTGGCCGAACTTGTGGCAGGGGGGCGGAAACTCCCTATACCTCCCATGTGACGCGCTCTCGCATGCTGATACGCAGCGGCAGCGCCGCTTTTACTACTGGCGGCTGCCGGGCATCCAACTTGAAATAAATCACAAACAGAACATTTCTTCCACGACGTCACTGGTGATGTCACCAAATAGAGGGAAAGGGAGCAAAACCGAGAGGAGGAGGGTTACGGCGGAAGCTCTCCTTTCCCACTTCGCATGCAAGCGGAATCTGTATGTGCCCTCTTTCAGGTCCGCTGGCCGCTTGGGCGACGCGGCCATTCATAAAATTTCGTTAACATTTTTTGAAAATTTAGTTCGTGTGTTCCGAAGCGGCGAAACTTAAGTGGACCGATTGCTCAGTAAGACAAAACTCGATCGACACAAATAAAATTAATTTTTTATTGCATGTTCCGTATAAAACAAAAACAGACGCACGCGTAGTGTGAAAGTGTCAATTCATGAAATCAGCTTCAATACACAACTGAAATATGGACATAATTAGCAAACATTAAACCCAGAATATCCGAACCAATGCGAAAATTATCAACAATCACGAGCAATCACTCACGAGTGTTAGACTGAATCACGTTTGTTATGACGGCGCACACATTTTTCTTACAGAATTTGACTACCAAACGAGGCAGAAGTTCAGAGGAAGAGAGAGGCTCGAAGCGATGAGAAGTTCTTCCAGAAAGAACGTCGCTGAAAACAATGTTTCGGCAAGTTGAATTGTCTTCGTCAGGGCAGCAGCGTTGCCTTGACGGAGAAAAGTTCACTTGTCAAAACGTTGGCTCCAGCGCCATTTCCTCTAACGATTTCTGGAAACATTCAGTCCATCACATGTATTTCAGTGACAGTATTAGAAGTGAAGAACCGCAAAGTTTCAAACTGGCTACATGAATTTCATGAACAGGAAGGAGCCTAAAATTCCTTCACATCATTTCAGCTACATGCCAAAAGTAAAAGATGAAAAGCTATGTAGCCGAGCCAGCACCCATTCAAGCCTTTCATTAAACGTATTTTGCCGACACCGGGTGGGGTGTCGTCTTGACCATTAGTCTATCGACACTGCGCTTATGTCTGTACAGTCAGGCTTGCAGAGAACTGGGTTTACTCATGTACTCATGCAAAATTAATACCTGCTCAAGTAATGGACCCAAATACTTGTGCTCACCCGTTGCCACTGGGAAACCTGAAAAACCTTCGCGGAACTGGAAATCCCCGGGTTAACACACCGCAGAGCCGCGAAAAGCATGTCACGCCCGATTTAGCCATATTCGTCTTATGCATGGTTGACTTGCACGGCGTAGCTCACAGCGGCTTCCGTTCTCTGCACGCCACAACCTTCAGTCTTTTCTTTCCCGTACTTGGCACGCCAACCGAGCAATATAACTGAGCGCGATCGAACTTGTGATATCGCTGAGCGAGTGGCAAGGAGGACCGGAGGCAAGCGCTACGAATTCAAGTCAACCACTTCCCGCGCTTCGCCTGATTCAAAATTCACAAAATAAGGAACAAAACAAGACAAATGAGCAAAAGAACAGTTGTTTACAGTGAAATCAAATTTCTTTATTCATAAAAACTTGCGGAAGCAAATAAATGCGAACATGCACATCAACCTCACTTTGTTCAACCAGATCTTAGAATGCCCGGCAACCGCTATGAGCGTGCATGTTCCTTGAAACCGAAACTAGCGCTGAGTTTCCGGGACCTGCTTGTGGCCGGGAAACTGAAAGTCAGACTACAGCAATACACACTGGCACTGCTAGCGGCGAACAGAGCGTCGGCCGTTGAAAAACTGATCATCGTTCGTATGCGCCGTCATTTTTACAGCACGCGTCGAACTTTCCAGCCTTATCACTGGTGGTCGTGCAAGCTCTAGAATAAGCTGGACGGTTCGCGTCCTGCGTGCAATCTTAACAAAACGGTCTACTATAATCGCGAAGATTCTCGAACACTGAAGGCGCGGTTTGCGCTGATCATTGCTGACAGTATTTGTGGGCGTAAACCGAATACAGCAAAAGTTAAATAAGAAACGCGCGTGACAAATAGTACAGCAAGCAGTGCAAAAGGGAAGGAAGGAAAGGAGGAGGGAGAGTATACCACAGTATAGCGGGGGGGCAAGAGGAGGAGAGATGTGGGTAGGAGGTTGGCAATATGCAGGTGGTCAAATGGAGGAGGTTCCTTCATTATTAAACCATGCCCATGTTCACCTACCTTTGCATCACTCCTAGCTCCGCTGTACACTGTCCATTTTTATGAAAGGGACACGCGAGCGCGTGGCCTGCGCTCTGCCGCGGCTTCCCACAGCACCAGTGCCGTAGCCAAGGGGGGGGGGGAGGTTCAAACCCCCCCCCCCCCCCCCGAAATTTTTCAGTTTTGCTTGCGTATATATGCACGCACACATACAAACGCACGCACGAACATACATAAAGTATGGTTGACCCCCCCCCCCCCCCCCCCCGAAAAAACTTTCTGGCTACGCTACTGCACAGCACCATCAACCGACACCTGAAGAAACCACGTCCGCTTTTACAGTCATCTATTAGCAAACAAAATAACGACTCATGACCATTGGACAAGTGCTGCTAGACTGCGCTCCCGCTCTGGTCTCGCAACGAGCGATGCCGCCAAAAGCGGACGCGCTTTCTTTATCTGTCGGTTGATGGTGCTGTGGGCAGCCGCGTCAAAGCGCAGGCCCCGCGCTCGCGTGTTCCCTTTCATAAAAAAAAAGGACAGTGTACATTGGTCTTTATGAAGTTAGGTCAGTTAAAGCTACGCATAAATTTAAGACTTAGGCTAGATCGAATTCGAACTAGTTAGCTGCTAGCCTTCCTACGTATAGCATAACGATTTGTTGCTGTCGCAACAATTGCTTCCCCTTTGCGGTGAAACTCGGCTCTTTATAGTCGGTTTTCATACGTTCAACATCCACAGACCACTCCACATGTCACTGTCATCAATTTATTCGCCTCGTGTGCGACCGATGGCGGCGCTGCGAACGGCGCTCCGGTAACGCAAGGGCGGGGATTCGGCTTTTGTCGTCTGCTACGCTCTGGCTAAAACAGCAGCATTTTCGTTATAGTTCGCTCGCGTCGCACGGCGTTTCTTGACTACTAGCTGCATTTTCTCCTTATGATGTTTCTTGAGATGACTGCTAGCATTACATGAGTTTAAGAAACGTTAACATTTAACATGTCTTCTGTATACCGACAGCCATCGCGGTCAGGTTCATGCCCCCCGAGTTCGTAGCGTCGCTCACTGGGCTGGATGGCGTTGAAATAGCTTACGTGAAAGCGCGAACACCCCCAACAAGTGAGTTAAAGAGGGTCCCCGCTGCTTTGAAATCACAGCGCGATCAATTTTGCGGCTTATTCGCAAAAATCAGCGTTGTGTAAACAGACTTGAGATGAACGAAAATTCACGCTCCACTCCCAATTGTAGTCATGTGGACTTGTGCAGACACGACAGCCGACAAAATGAAATCGATAAGTTCATCGACGAGCGGGTTATTGCGGACCACTAGCATAGATTGGGCGAGCTGGATGCAAATAAGGTCGCTCGGAATGAAACGCCAGCAGTGGTGCGCGTGGTACATTTCGACTCTTATGATTAGAGATAGATACGTTCATGAGCCTCATTCGTGTTTTCGATCGCGCAGTGCTGCCTACTCTGTGGGAGCCTGCCAACGGTAATGATAGGATGGCGTGCACTATATTTCTAATGCTTGGGCAACGCGATCCGCTGCAGTGCTCGCGTTTCACTTGACACCGCGTACAGCTTGGTAAACATTAGGAAAAATCGGTGAATGTGTCCCGGAAGGGGAGAAAGAGAGCTCTTTCCCACCATTCTTCTGGCCCCTGTGGCTGATTATTGTGATTCTTTACCGTGGTGTAACAAGATTGAATATTTTATGGTGGGAGCCTTAGATTCCACATAAATTGCGAAAATTGACCGTCGGCGTCTCGCGTCGCCAGCGTCAACACGAGTGATGCGAAAATTCATCACATGATCACGTCATCATGACATCCCAGACCGACAAAATTTGGGACGTCATAACGTCATGTCACATGATTACGTCATCACATGACATCGTCGCTTTGCATTGCCTCCGTGATTGGTGGGCCGATTTCGGAGGCGATGCAAAACCAGGTGATGTGCAGAAAGCTTCAATGAAAAACCACGTTACGTCCAGAAAGCATTCGGAGGGGGGGGCGGCGAAGGAACAATACATCGACTCAAGAAAAAAGATGGCTTTCGCCTTCCAGTCAACTTGGGCAAGCGCATAAGGAACTCGAGTCTCTTTAGTACAGTGATCGCACCAAGCCACATCAGGAGTCGACCGTTGAGACTGATTTACAGTATTTTATGGCAAATATATCTGCTTACGACTTTCGATGCCAAAGCATTGTATTTATCAACGTTAGTATGATTACACTAATTCTGTTCAGCATATTTTCAGGCCACCGTGAACGAGTCAACGAACGTCGCGAGAGGAAACGACAAAGGGGTCGACACGGAACGAACGGCTGTTTACTGTCAGCCACAGCAGCCACGAACTTCTTCCTTCTCAGCCTCTAACCCCACAAGCGCGTGGCATTATATTAATGCAAGGATTAAAATATGTTGCAAAAGATAGAACAAAAACAAAAGAAAATCACTCCGGACAACCTACCGATATTTCATATCCCCGTCGTGCATGCCCTTTAGACTCCCCCTGTTTATTTCGTGTTTCAGTTTAAAGTACTTACGACGCGCTTACACAGCAGCTGCTAAAAATGTGTATTTAATCAAACGTTGTTGCCGGTAACGCCACTTAATTTATTTGAATGACATCACACGTCGTTTGTCATGCTCCGAACATATCAATTGAATCGAAGGAGCAGGCTTGGCAACCGAACACGCGCAGCACACGGTATACATTTACTGCGCTTTAACGCAGACATATAACCTGAAGCCCGAAAGCTGAAGTCAGTTATCCAAAACGGGCAGGAAAGTCATTTTGAGTGCGCCACGGCCATAGAACAGTCGCGAAAAGAAAAATTCACAGATGTACACATGGATGGCTTGCAGACGACAACAGGAGCAATCGACACAGAACGTGCTCCTGACGGCAACTCCGCTCGATTTCGATGGGCATTTTGCTTGAACATTCAGTACAAATTGTTTTATCAACCCGCCCACCAATGTTTCAATAACTCGAACGCGATACACAGGCTGGCAGCGTTGAGCAGCCTTCACGTAGCGAACGCGCGCGCGAAGAGCTGCATCCGAGCCCTCTCCCTGACGTCACACGCGAGAGGGCGCCACTCCAAGATCTCGAGGCGAATACCACATATCTTTTACGCTCCCTACTTGATTTTAGGCAACTTTACAGCCATATTACATTCATCATCGTAACAAAATGGCTAACACTGCCGCCATAATATTAAAGCGAAAGCCTTTAATGTCTCATGCTCACGTCCGTCCGGTGTCCGTCCGGCGTCCGTTGTCCGTCCGTCCACACCCCCCACTGCGCATGCGCCAACCCATTAAAAAAAATAAAAATAAAAAACCTCCTCTCCACCTCTCTCTCCTCTAGGCATCCCTCCCCGCGGAGGCCACACCCTCACTGCGCATGCGCGTCCCCTCCCTCTCTCCCCTCCTACGCTCCACCTTTCTCCTCTCCTACGCTCCCCCCTCTCTCCTCTAGACATCCCTGCCCACGGCGTTCACACTCCCACTGCGCATGCGTGTCACCCCCTCTCTCTCCTCTCCTACGCTCCTCCCTCTCTCGCCTCGCGACGCCGACGCAGGCAGCGTCTGCTAGCGAGTTTCTTGGTTGAAAAAACCGACTGCTCGCGCTGGACAACCGTTCACTGGCCACCCCGTATATATGGCAATGGATCTTTACCAGCAAGGTGGTGCCAGTGGGAGATTTCTCCTGTGCGTTGTGGAACGATAAAAAATTCGCAGCGTGCGCGTTAACTAAAAGCGGACTGCGGGTCTCTCTGTCCAGACCGAGTCTTCTGTCTCTCACTGCCCACTGACCACACATCATCATTAAGATAAGTGATAGTGCGATAAAGTACACAATCATTAGCGAACATCCAAATACTAACGAAAACGAGCAAGCGCCTCCACATACTACTCCATCTTGTTGACAAGGACGCACTAGAGAAAACTTCAACGTCTCTGCAGTATACATTTGCAGTCACAAGAATTGAAAACATATGAATAGCGCAGGCAATATGAGACGTACTCCACTCTGAGCCATGAAGTTTCAGTAGGCACAAAAAAAAAAACCGCACTAGCTGATTTAGCGTTATTGTTGAGATGCTACACAATAAGACTTGGGTTTGGAGTAATTACTGTGCTGGTATTTTACCAACTTCGCTCGTCGAAGACTAGTATAGAAATTTCTTGCCTATCACTATGTTATCATGTCATAATCATCAGTTTAGAAAAACACGGTGCTAGCTTGCTTTTATTAGATATTTATTACTTGATATAAAAAATGATATACACAGTTTCATCATGTTCCGTCGTGTAGTAAGATGATCCAAGGATTATCCTGCCCGCTTTCGTTATTGTTACCCGCAGGCAACATATTCATTGTCTTCGATGCATGTCCCATTGTGACAGTGACCCTTTAAGCACGTGTAAGATTTCAGATTTTCCACATTTTGCTCGTTGTAGGAGGCCTACAAAATTAAATAAGTTGGTTAATCAAAAGCAACTAATTTATTGCAATTATCAGCGGAAGCCATAGCGGACCTGGGATATGAATTACTTAATGTATATGTTCAATAAACGCGTTGTAAAATCATAATGGAAGGGTTTAATTACAGTGGTGGTGCAAAAACTAAACGTGAGATCGAGCGCGAGCGTTCAAATGATGATTATTGAGTAAAACAATGGTGTACACAGATAGCCTACTCGTACTATCAAACCTTCGCGAGCGGCTGGCCGGACCGGTAAGGCTTTTTTGGGAATAATTTTCAATGTTTCACAGCGCAGGGAACGAGGACAAACAAACATGAGACACACAGATCGAGCGCCCAGTGCTCTGTGTGTCTCATCTTTGTTTGTCCTCGTTCCATGCGCTGTGAAACATTGAAAATATGCAGCAACCAACCAGCCCAACGCTCCACCTTAGTGAGCTTTTTTGGGAGTTAAGACAATCATCGACAGAACGAGATAAATTAGCCCAGGAATAGTTTTCTTTTCGGTGCTGAGACGTTACCGGAGGCCTTCATGCCCGATGGAGAGTGTCCTTTCCACTAAGCCACACACAGGCTTCAGGAATATGAATACGCCTATATGTAAACCATATGAACAGGCTGTACCTCTGGTGCAAAAGAACTGTAGAACGGGAACGCTTTCTCTGCAGGTTTCATTGGATTTTGTGGTAGTGCGTGAAAAATGCTCGGCAGGACACGACGTCCGACCGTTACGGCGAATTGGACAAATAAATAAAATTTTTCTTTTGAAAAAATGTAAGGCCGAACTCTCGTTTTGGTGGTCCTCTTGAGGAGGCTGTTAGACGTGCTCACTAAGGAATGGAAGTGCACACAGCTATGCGACCTGAAGGCTGTTCAGGGTGTTCACACTCTTGCTATCTCGCCCGCGAAACTGACCTTGTGGCCTCGCCTTACGAAGTCCATTGAGATAGGGCGCGTCTCGATGGCTTATAGTGTAGTAGTGTCTTCCTACCAGAAGGCAGAAGCATGGATTTCGCTGGCAACTAATTCTGGTGCCATGCCGCTGAGCGGCTGTCACCTGCAGCCAAACTTCCTCGGGGCCCGCACGAAGCGCGAGCTGTGGCGCAAAGAAGAATCATTCGCCATGCTCACGCCGGGAAAGGCACCTTGTTTGCCAAAGGTCAGCTCGGTTGCGGAGAGCCTAATATCCCACGGGATACAGTCTACGCAAATTAGGCAGCTTCTCTACAGTAGCGGCCAACGCCGCATTTAGGGGTCTGGAGGTGCTCGTGAAAACTGACACCGTACAACGTGCACTCCATCGAAGCGTTTAGGAGGACAAGTGCATCTGCTCAAGCTAAATATTCTACGGGCAATGCACTAAAGGATAGCATCGATTGGCTTGCTCGTTGCCGGCGTTCCCAGAGGGAGACATCGCGGTAATCATTTAAACGATTTGTAACACCTCGAACCTGTATCTGCGTTTTCTTCAGAATCTATGTTTTTCAACTTTAAAAGATGTCTCTATACTGAAACGGGTCTCAAGGTAATGTGGCTTATTGGGGCTCTGGCTTAAAGAGCGAATGAAGAAAGAATGGTTCTCCGACGGCGCCACACAATTACTTTTGGGGAGGGCAGAGGCGCTCGGTTACGCGACCTCCTCCATCTCTTAGTCTTTTCTGATTGCTTATTAATTCACTCTGAACTGTCCAGTTGGGATTGTTTGCATCTTCCTGTGATGTCTTTCGCGGTTCGAGTCCTAGTAAAGCTGAATAGAGTAAATTATACCTGTGTAGCGAATCTTTTAAATGCGAACAAAATATCAAATCCCACAAACCTTTGCCACAAATACTATCTAAGACAGGCCTTTCAAAATGTTGAGAAGTGTATCGAACATAGTGCGCTCTATAAGTATTAATATTCAGTCACAGAGCCACCACTCATGAGCCAAGTTAGTCGTCCTCACACCCACCCCTGAGTAGGGCATCTCGTGATGCCGCTGAATGTAATTTAGGGATTCGGTGTCGGCGCACGCCCAGCTAGATGAAATTTAAGTGATTACAAATTGAGTTGCCCAGACTACGTAAAATTCTGACGAAAGAGGGCAAAACTATCTGGCCAGTGGACTGATTGATTCCGATCCGTGTGAGCTCAGTTGTGTACAATTTTTGCGAATGAGAAGGTAATCAGAAAAATAAATAATTTGTGGGTGACTCCGACCTAAGTTCCGCTTATTTTGCCGGCACGCATCATATGCTCCATTGCGTGGAAGACGTTACCAATGTTGTATTATTCTTCACTTGTCGAAGTTGCCAGAAAGTAATCTTTTTTCTTCTCTTGTTCACAAAGGTTTCAAACCTCACAACCTCATAATATTTCGAGTATGTTTTCAACTTAATTGTTCAGGATACTAATTAAGATACTCACATAACAAGTTGAGTTCTCGGGCGCAGTTTGATTCCAAGAATTAGTCGCATTGTGGCAAATGACGGTGCAGTTTGGATGTACCATCTGCAAAATAAAATAAAACTTAGCGAAGGCTCTTATTCAAGGTGCGATTTGCAACTTGGCAGTGAAACGCATTACTACGCAGTGTCACCGCCATTACGTTAATAAGGAACGGAAATTCCGTTGCACACGTGAACGAGCATATGCTGAGCGACTGGAAGTGTGCTATAATGCCATTTGCGGCTTCCACCCGTTATTCAGCCGTCGTAAACACATGCGCGTCCAGGTCAGGTCGGCTGCCAAACTAAACTTGGGCGCTAATGCCTCAAAACTTCTTAATCAGTATACTTCGGCTCCGCCAATTTTCGGCGCTCGCGCCGGTTTTTTCGACCCTGTCCAGATAATTTCTTCACGGGTGGCTGAAGCACATTGCCTGGATTATTTCGACACCCACTTTATCGCGAAACTCGCCCGGCGTGGCCCGGGAGAGCATTCGAAAGTGTTCGACCACGCCGTACGCTGAGCTAGGCCTGTCTGGCTTAGCTCAAGCGCGGCCGCCTGCACGCTGGCTCATCGACGACGGGTGACCACCCGGCCGCCCGCCGCTGCCTCGTCGCCCATCTCCTAGCTGTCCACCGCTATGGAGTACACTGTCGAAGGACAGGACGTCACCCCCCGAAGAACTCTCGGACGAATCCTGGCAGTCGCCAGGCCTCCGCGCCCAAGAGCAACGCCGAGCAGCCTTGCGCCGTGCCGCCGCCGCCACAGCTAAAACCACCACGTCAACTTCGCAGCCTTCATCATCGCCGCCATCGAAGCGGGCAAGTACCTCGCCTCCACAGACCCACCGCCGCGCTCCGCTTCCTCGTCTCCCGGCTGACACGATTCACGTCGTTGGCCGCCCAAAAAGCCCTGTAGAACTTACCAAGCTACAGCCTTGGCACTTGTACACCGCTTTGTTGCAAGCAGCGCGCCTGCAAGATCTCCCGCCCGCATCTCGCGACACGGTGCGGATCCACCCAGTCAACAACACTTTTACGCTCAGCGTCGCGAACTCAGCTCGCGCTCAAGCCTACCTCCGCATCTCCTGCCTCACGGTTTCCGGCAACACTTTCACCGTCCACCTCTACGCCCCACCGCCAGACGATGCCCTTAGGGGCATACTCTACCACGCCTTCGACGACTTCACAGACCAAGCCATCCTTGACGACCTCCAGGCAAGCAATCCTACCCTCTCGGTCGTGGGCGGCCGCCGCATGGGCAAGTCGCCTCACATCTTGGTCACGCTTATGGACCCGAAATTACCCCGGTGGATTTTCTACCACGGTGTCCAGCTTCGCCTCCTTCCGTTCCGCCATAAGGTGGAAGCCTGCTTCAATTGCCGCTCGACCGGCCACCGGACAGACGTGTGCCCCAAGCCGCGGCAGGAGCTGTGCCATCGCTGCGGCGCAGCTCACCCCACATTGCCCGAAGGATCACCACCCACTTGCATCCCCCCGCTGCATCGTCTGCAACGGAAATCACTCCACGCACAGTTACAACTGTAAACACCGCTACGTGCAACGCCCTCAGCGCCCGAAGGCCCCGGTACCTAACACTCGCCCCTCGCCACAACAACCTGTCGCACCCCCCAGCAGCCGCGCACTCGTCCCAGCAAGTGTCATGTGGTCCCTCACCACCTCCACCCCCCAAGTCGGTCACTGCCTTTCCGCCCCTCATATCAGCGGTGCCTAAACCCGCCTCTCAGCCCACGCATTCGACATCGTCCCGCGGCGCCTGCGGCTCACCTTTGGAGCCGCAGGTCGGTGCACAACAGCAAGAAAACGCTTCCCTCCGACAGCAGCTCACTGCACAAAACGCTCAAATTGCGGCTCAGAAGACGCAAATTGATTCCCTCCAAGCGCAACTACACGCACTTGAAGAGAAGCTGGAATCAGCCATCACAGCGCCATCCTCTCTTCCCGCCGCCATCGATTCCTCCTCCGACATGGACGTGCAAACCCCCGAAGGATGCAGTAGCAAGAGCCGCAGACCCAACACCCCCCCTTACATCTCTCCACCTCTCCGAAGAGGTCCAGATAGCTATCAAGACGGCCCTCGTCGATCTTGAAAAACGGTTGGATAGCCGCCTCAACTCCGTCCACCAGCTTCTCACTGCACAGCACGAAGCTCTAAATTCCCTGCGCACCGACTTCGCCGCCTATCCCCCCGCCACGTCCTTACAATCTCTTCAATCGACAGTCGACACCCTACAAACTACTGTGCTTGAAAGCATCCGAGACAAGCCACCACTCCATGCCCGCACCACGTATACTTCCGCAGCCCGATCCTCGGCATCATCGGCCGAGGGAACGCCTTCCGCTGTTAAAAATGGCTGACCGATCCGTCGTCACCATTTGGCAGTGGAACTGCCGTGGTTTTCGTCTCAAGCGTAACCACCTCCTTCTCCACCTTCAACAAATAGACCTCTCGGCCTCTCCTGATATCATCGTACTACAGGTAACTCACGCCAACGTTTCGCGCTCGGGTTACATCGCCCACAACCAAGTAGCTCATGATCCTCTGCCCCATCCCGTCACGGCCCGTCCTCACCCGGCGGTCACTCGTTGTCAATCGAGCTGATCTGAACTTCCCTGCAGTCCACCACGTATTTCTTGAGGTACTACCTCAGCGACGTGAGGAGCCCTCTCTCTTCATTCTGAATGTGTATAACCCCCCCCTCGTGTCACTGAGGATGCGTCTCTGCTCGCCCTGTTCCGTGCCGCTGCAGCGGGGAGAGCAGCCAAATCCCCCCTTCTTATTCTCGGCGACTTCAACGTCAGGCATCCGGACTGGGGTTACCCCAAGGCCGATGGCCCCGGAAGGAGGCTGTGGCAGCTCGCTGACGACCTGAACTTTTCCCTGCTCACCGATCCCACGCAGCCAACCCGCATCGGCAACAGTGTGTGCCGCGACACCACCCCGGACCTCAGCTTCTGCCGCAGTGTGCGCGACGCGCGCTGGTCCAACACGCATCACTCCCTCGGCAGTGACCACTATGTCCTCACTATTCAATTGATCACCTCGCTCTGCAAGCCACGCCAACACACAGCCCGCCACACAGATTGGTACGCGTTCCGAGAACGCCGGCTGCACTCCGCCGCCTCCAACATCGAGGACCTTTCGGCGTGGACTGACCAGCTGCTGGCGGACCTCGACGCGGTCACCGCCTCAATCCCCACCACGGAGGACCATCCGGCAATGGACTCCCGCCTTGCCCACCTGTGAGCCGCTCGCACTGGACTCACCAACCGTTGGCATAAGCAACGTCACAACCGTCGCTTACGCCGCCGCATCGCACACCTCGATCGTACTATTGAGCAACACACCACCGTGCTTGCACGCCAACAGTGGGAAGAACTCTGCTCGGAGCTCTCCGGTCAGTTGGGCTGCAAACAATCCTGGCATCTCCTCCGCCACCTCCTCGACCCTGCTTCCGCCAAGTCGGTCGCTCGGCAGCAACTACAATGAGTGGTCCGGGCCTACCCCGGCGACACTCCGTCGCTGATGGCAGACCTGGCTGCGAAGTACTTTCAGCTTCTGACTCCTGGTGTACATTCTCCCCCTCTCGCGTCCTACACTGGGGCCCCCAACCCAGAACTCGACGCTGACATCACGGAGGCAGAGGTATACGCAGCATTACACAGGCTACGCACCACCTCCGCGCCCGGTCCAGATCGCATCCCCAACAAGCTCCTCCGAAACCTCGACGCTCCTTCGATCACTACTCTCACTTCTTTCCTCAACGAGTGCTGGCGCTCCGGCAACCTACCCCAGTCATGGAAACACGCTCGCGTGGCTTTCATCCCCAAGCCGGGAAAGAAACTCACAATCGAGAATCTCCGGCCCATTTCACTTACTTCGTGAAATCGATGGTTTGACGAAACATCGTCTGGTCGGGAAGAAGTATGAGGAAACGAAAAGAATGAGCGCCGACCAAATGAAAAGGTTTAGAACATTAAAAAATGACGTTTCGGCTACCGTACGGTAGCCTTGTTCACAGTAAAGTGGCCCAGCGAAGCGGGCTTATGTCCGTTTTAGAACATTGCCGAGACACCTGGCGTACGCTGGTGGCAGATTGCCATCATTTCTGTTCAGCGTTTTTTTCATAGTCTGGATAAGGAGGGATTCCAGATATTGACGCGAACACCAGTTTCTTTCCTTTGCGATTACAGTTGCCTTGGTCCAGTCAATGTTGTGATTAGATGCAGCCACGTGTTCCGCAAGTGCGTTGGATACTACGTTTTTCTTCCTGACGTCGTTCATGTGGTCCTTCAGTCGTCTTTCAAAATTACCGCTCTCCCCGATATAAACATAGTCGCAGTCTGCACATGGAATTTTATAAACAATGCCTGGGAACTTTTCTTTCTTGAGCGGGTCCTTCACATGTACCAGTTCGTGTTTCGGCGAACGTTCGACGTACACGTCGCGCATGTTCCTGCCCGCAAACTTAAACACGAACTGGTACATGTGAAGGACCCGCTCAAGAAAGAAAAGTTCCCAGGCATTGTTTATAAAATTCCATGTGCAGACTGCGACTATGTTTATATCGGGGAGAGCGGTAATTTTGAAAGACGACTGAAGGACCACATGAACGACGTCAGGAAGAAAAACGTAGTATCCAAGGCACTTGCGGAACACGTGGCTGCATCTAATCACAACATTGACTGGACCAAGGGAACTGTAATCGCAAAGGAAAGAAACTGGTGTTCGCGTCAATATCTGGAATCCCTCCTTATCCAGACTACGAAAAAAACGCTGAACAGAAATGATGGCAATCTGCCACCAGCGTACGCCAGGTGTCTCGGCCATGTTCTAAAACGGACATAAGCCCGCTTCGCTGGGCCACTTTACTGTGAACAAGGCTACCGTACGGTAGCCGAAACGTCATTTTTTTAATGTTCTAAACCTTTTCATTTGGTCGGCGCTCATTCTTTTCGTTTCCTCACTTACTTCATGCGTCGGCAAGCTTCTGGAACACGTCGTTCTCGCTCGCCTACAAACGTACACGGACGCTCACCATCTCCTTCCCCATACTATGCTTGGATTCCGCCCCCCACCTCTCGACGCAAGATATCCTCTTGCAACTCCACCACGACCTCCTCGAACCACCCACATTTTCAGACACTAAGGCTCTTCTTAGCCTCGACCTTCACAAAGCGTTCGACAACGTCTCCCATTCGGCTATTCTTGCCGAACTCGCAGCCCTCAATCCCGGCACCCGCACCTACAACTACATTCGCGCGTTCCTCACCGCCCGCACGGCCGAAATCATCATAGGGGACCTCTCGTCTCCCACGTACGATCTTGGCCCTCGCGGCACCCCTCAGGGTGCCGTATTGTCGCCTTTTCTATTTAATCTTACCCTCCGCTCTCTCCCTAGAAAGCTGGACCGTATCCCCGGTCTCAAACACACCCTGTACGCTGACGACGTCGCTATCTGGGTCACATCGGGCTCTGATGGCCACATCGAGCAGACGTTGCAACGCGCAGCCGACGTCGTCACGTCTCACGTGCACGCGGCCGGTCTCACTTGCTCAGCGGCCAAATCGGCTCTCCTGCTCATGCGGCCTCCCGACCGGCGTCGATACAAAACGCCTCACCCCACCATCACTGTGTACGCCAACTCCACTCCCGTGCCCGTCGTTCAACATCTCAGCGTGCTTGGGCTGATACTACAGTCCAACCGCCATAACACACACACCATCGACAAGCTCTCGCTCTCGGTGCAACAGACCGCCCGCATGCTCGCCCGTGTCCGCGCGCGGCGTGCTGGCATGCGAGAACACGATCTGCTCCGCCTCGTCTACGCCTTTGTCGTTTCCCGCCTCACGTACGGTCTTCCTTATACTCGTCTCCTCAAATCGGAACGCGACAAAATTGACGTCCTCATCCGTCGGGCATACAAGACTGCCCTCGGCCTTCCCCCCCAACGCGTCCACGGATCGTCTTCTACGCCTTGGTGTACACAACACCCTCGACGAGTTGATTGAGGCTCATCGCTCCGCTCAGGTGCAACGCCTCTGCCGTTCGCCGACCGGTCGTCACATCCTTTCCTCCATCGGCCACGACATCTCCTCCCACCCTCCGGACCTGGTCTCACTGCCCCGTGCTGCTCGAGCGGCCTTCTCCATCAAGCCGCTGCCTAAGAATATGCTCGCGGGCCACCACGACGCTCGCCGCCAAGCCCGGGCGGCCATGCTTCACGCCAAGTACGCTGACCACCCGGCCGTTGTCTACGTGGATGCGGCCCGATACAACTCACCCAGGGACGCCTTCGTAGTCGTTTCCGTGTCGCCCCCCCTCAGGTCCTTCAGGGCCGGCAATCACGGCCGGCACCATTCGAACACCCTACGCCGTCGAAGTGGAGGAGGCGGCCATCGCTTTGGCTGCGACCTCGGCCGACGCTGGCGTCATACTCAGCGACTCCAAACAAGCCATCTCAAATTTCGCGCGAGGTCTTGTCTCGCCTACCACCCTACGACTCCTTCGCCCACTACTACTGCAAGATGAGCAGCGCCATTTTGAACTGATCTGGGTCCCCGCCCACTAGGGTCACCCCGGCAACGAGACGGCTCACCAACACGCTCGAGGATTCGTCGACCGAGCGGTGAGCCCCTCAGAGTCGGACGCCCCGGTGCCGGAGCCCCTGCTCACCTACCATGACATTACCCAGCACTATCGCCTCGAGCGATACACCTATTCACCCCCTGATGGCAGTCTTCCCAAGCGGTCCGAGATCGCCTGGCGTCGTCTACAGACCCGCACCTTTCCGTGCCCCCCTCGTGTTTTCGTACATCCACCCAGATGTCGTGGATCCACGCTGCCGCTTCTGCGGCGGCGTTGCATCGCTGAACCACATCCTCTGGGGCTGCCCGGACGATCCCCCGCTCGCCGACCTCATTCGCCCACCCCCCGACCGAGGAACAATGGGAGGCCCTTCTTTCCAGCACCGACAGGGACATCCAAACACGGGTCCTGGAACGAGCGGAAGACGTCATAGAGAAGCACGGCCTGGCAGCCTACGTGGCCTAGTCTCCCTTACCCCTCACCCCTTCGACGAATAAAGTTGTCACTCACTCACTCACTCTTAATCAGTAGAAAAGGTAGAACCTGACGCAAGCAACGAGCCCTTTTTGTTGCGCCTCATCAGTTGTGAAGACGAACGCATACGGAGTAGTATATTTACCCCCCAATACCGCTCATCTGTTCAGCTGTTCAGCAGCCACGTCATTCGTTATCGCGAACATTCAACCGATGGACCAGCAACAAAAGGGTGAGCTTCACCTGTTTCTGAGTACATCCACAACAATTTAACAAGAAGCGAGATAACAATGGTCATATCGAATCCTCACAACCGACCGCTGTGGATCCACCGCCCGCCCAGCCTTATCACGTGGTTTGCGCAGACAAATGCGCAGCTTTGCACCAGTCGCACTACCTCGTAGCTCTGGCAGTCTCCTTTCTTCAAGGCTAATAGCGCTACATACATTTTCTCCCCGCCATAAAAATCTGCTGCCAGCATTTCGACGTGCGAATGTCGTAACGGCTACGCTGTATGACGTAGTTTAAATTAAGTGCCCGCGATGCCGAAGCAGGAACTCTACAAGTGCCCTCAATTTTGAGACCTGTTGACGAACTGCGGCTGGTAAACCAGCCGCAGTCCAGCATGGATGGTAAACCTGAAACACACCTACCACACCAACCACGATAGGAGCCGTATGATGAAGAAAAAATTTTTAATGACAGCGTCACTGATATTTTAACATGAAGCTGTATTTTCACGGGCTCGTGACGTTGATGAAGGAAGCTGTCGGCGAGTCCAAGATGAAAGTCTTTGTTTGACCGAACTGGTGGCCAGGAAACGGAAAGTCAAACTACAGGCAATACACACTTTGCACTGATATTGGCGAACAGAGTGTCGGTCGTCGATTATCTACCAAGCGGTGAAGCGCGTGGGCATTTACTCATGTGCTATCGAAGATTCCAGAATTATCGCTAACGGCCGCGTAAGTTACAGAATAAACGCGCTGTGCGCGTGATCTCATCGGAAGGTTCTAAGATTATGTAAAAAGTTCCCAGTAATTCGTGCGCGGTTTGCGCAAGGCAGAAGTTCACGTGTAAGGCGGCGGTAACATAAAAACATAATGAAAGGAGCGTGTGCGACAATATTATGCGGAAGTTCACCAAAATTTCGCTACCGTAATTTCAGGCACAGAAGTGACGTTGGTAAGATGTAGACGAACGGATGACAATGAACAAGTTTTGTTGAATTGCATGACCTGGGCGTCGAACCCATGACCCATCAGTCAGCGACGATATGTGCCGGCCGCTCTACACACTGCGCTACCCAAGCACACGCTCGAGTATTCATAAACGCGTCTTATATATTTCACTTCCTTCTGGCAGTGGTCTTGGTGGGCGGGGGGCGGTGCCGCTGTTTGGGAGAGGTGAAGTGAAGTTGTGCATCATGACACAACGCGCGCCAACATGGATCGCGAGCGCTTCGGTTGTTTCAGCGCATTATTGTAAGAACCTATACGGTCGGTGCAATGCGCCGTAAGCGGTGGTTAGATTCGGTGACGACCCTGCTACGTGCTTTGTCTTCCGCATCGCTTTAGTGTATGACGATGACGATGATATGTGTTGTTTTATGACGCAAGGGCGATTTCACGGCCAAAAAGCTCCAGGTCATGGTACGAGAAATGTGGACAATGATTATGGTAAGTCACTGTATAAGGGCCTTCAAATTTCTCACACTAAGGCGGGTAAAACATATAAGTATTAAAATCATGAAAGTGGTGTGAAATGTTTATACTGAGAATGAATGCCCAGAGCTCTTGATAATACTAAAAAGAGCCTCGTCAAAGTCCTTGAGTCCAAGGGCCGGGAGGCAGGTGCTTTGTTTAATGTATCTACCGCAGCAGCGACCTCTGTTCAGAGGTGGTCCTACGGATTGCTTGAATATATCACATGAAAAATACACACGTCTCTTAAAAATGCTGACGATGATTCATGTTTGAAGAGCGGTTCCCTACCGATGAGCATTGACTGGTGAAATGTCCGGATCAATAAATTCTAAACGCACATACGGAAGAGGGCAAAAAAAAAAAACACGCCTGACACACAGACGCTAACTTGCAACACTTTATTGAAGCCAGGGGAACGGCGTATATAAGGGCACACGTGACCTTACAGAATTATTGGAAAAATAGAGCGATCGACGGCTTGGCCACTCATTTATGTCCTAAACTAGCATTCTTGTCCGCTTGGGTCACGTGTGCACTTATATATTCCGTTCCCCTGGCTTTAATAAACGGTTCAAAGCTAGCGCCTGTTGTGTCCTGCGTGCTTTTTTTTTACCTCGTCTGTTTGGGCGCTAAGAATTTATTGATCATATCATACCAACACACCGAAACCGCCACAATTGTGAAATGTCAGGTTAGCGTGTCACGTCTCGTCCCAATAAAAAATTGGCAGATCCCACGTACCATGGGAATCGACGTCATGCGAAGCATGCGGAGGCAAGGTGACTGGGTTGTAGTTTTTTTATTGAGCGAAACGTTACGAAATGACGCTAAATATATGTACAAATGTTGTACGCTAGGACAAATATTGAACAGTCGCATATATTTCATATAACCAGTTGACAACTGCGTAACAATGCCAACAGAGGCATGGGTTTTACCAACAACAGAAGCGGTAAGGTGATATGTAGCACTTGTGGTTGCGACAATGGTAGCCCTGGACAGTACTTCGTGGACCAACGACAGTGGATGACGATTAAGTATACAATTGACGTTAACCCGACATGACGCCTGCCTCAAAGGAGTACACATGTAATGTTTATAAAATTAGATAGCCAGCACGGCAACCACAATTTACGTTTCACCGACATTACGCCTGCATAGGGTCTTTTTCCAAAGCAGTTCCGAGACCTGGCTTGGCTCTGCGGTAGAATACTTGATTTCCACGCAGATTGCTTGGGTTCGATTCCTGCTGGGACCCTGCTATTTATTATTTGCATTCGTCGAGTCAACGCTGCCGACGTCAGTTTTTGTTAACGCTCTCGCATTTCAATTACTAATGTCTGTCCTCGCAGTTCCTGGGTAGATATAAATTGTCAAACACCTATGGCGCATACCCGCATACGCGTATGTGCCACACGTGTCTGCAGGAGAGTGTTTAACGACGTACGCGACAGGATTTTCACGTTATTCATGTCATGACTAGCCAGACATATTCGTCAATACATCTTACCCTCCCATACAAATTTTGGTCTACCCCAAGTTAAAGAGGCGAACACGAGAGCACCCAGACGTAGGCGGCTAGATAGATAGATACGTAGATGGAAACGTAAAAGTACGTACTGTACGCAAAGAAATGCTTCGCATTTAATAGTGCAGCTTCCACATGCACCAAGGTGTTTCCCCGTCAGCAACAGCTTCGAGTGCGATAGCACCAACAAAGCTGCTTCAATAAGTGGCACAGAAAAGGATTGCTAAAACACGTTGGCGGGCTAGTTGGTTTGCATCCATGAATTGTGAGTAAGCGCGACAGACAGGGACGTAGAAGAAAATCGACAGGGACAAAGCGCTACTTTCAACTGAACTTTATTTTCGCACGAATCGATAAATATATACCGAGCGAGCGGAAACAGAAATAAAAGAACATGTAGTGGTTCATATCGCTGGACCGAGCACGTGTACAAAGTGTTACCACGACATAGCAATAATCATGTCACAGCGACAAAGCAAGATATTCAACCTCTTTTTGAGACAGCGATACGGACGGTTGGCTAACACACATATTTTCTAATCTCGCAATCTCATAGGCCTCCACAATTTCTCTAGTCATCTTACTATGGGCCTTATACAGGATGGATGTGTTTTCGTACAAGGGCTTGGAGCCACAATCTCGGCAATGAATGCCCAAATGACCCGAGATTGCTTTCGTGACATTATAATGATGCTCTTTTAGTCTCTGATTGATACATCTGCCGGTCTGGCCAACATAGGTTCTTTTACAAGAAAGCGGAATGTCATAGACAACGTTGCGAGCACAGGTTACAAACATTGTTCGATGGTTGATATTACATGCGTTTACACTGTTGCATTCTGTATTAACCTTTTTATATAATTTTTGGAGACGTTCGGGAGCGGAAAAGACTACGTTCACTCCTGACTTTCCCGCAATTCTTCGGAGATTGTGCGAAACGCCATGCATATATGGCACCACGGCAAGTTTCTTAACTGCAGCACCATCGTTGTTGCTCTTAGACGATGTTTTTAGCTTCCTGCTCAAGCCCTCTGCGACGGAGCTGAGCATACTTAATGGCTACCCAGATTCTGTTAAGCGCTTCGTCTGATCCAGAAAACTGGTTTCCACTTTGTGAGTACAGGACTTTATGAGGGAATTATTGAAACAAGATTGTACTATTGCGCGTTTCACGAGCTTTGAGTGAGCAGAAGAAAACGGCAAGACGGGCTTATTCCCTCTTGGCTCATAGCTCCAGCAAACTTTCTGTGGAGAAAAGTATAGTCCGAAGTCTAAAAAACCTAATGAAGTTGCACTTGGGTACTTCATGCGTCAACACCAAAGGGGACAGGACTTGTGTGAATGAGCTTATGATTTTTGAGACCGTCCGGTCGAAACTACATGATTCGTTGTTCAAAACAACCAAAAAATCGTCAACAAATCTGAATACATGCACAACGTCAGGGTTATTTTTCAGGCGTTCATGAAGAGTCCGGTCATGACCGGCTAGGTACAAGTCACTTAAACAGGGAGCAATGCATGACCCGATACATATTCCATTTTTTTTGTTTTACAACAGTGCCATCCCATGTCACGCATGACACACAGACGCTAACTTGCAACACTTTATTGAAGCCAGGGGAACGGCGTATATAAGGGCACACGTGACCTTACAGAATTATTGGAAAAATAGAGCGATCGACGGCTTGGCCACTCATTTATGTCCTAAACTAGCATTCTTGTCCGCTTGGGTCACGTGTGCACTTATATATTCCGTTCCCCTGGCTTTAATAAACGGTTCAAAGCTAGCGCCTGTTGTGTCCTGCGTGCTTTTTTTTTACCTCGTCTGTTTGGGCGCTAAGAATTTATTGATCATATCATACCAACACACCGAAACCGCCACAATTGTGAAATGTCAGGTTAGCGTGTCACGTCTCGTCCCAATAAAAAATTGGCAGATCCCACGTACCATGGGAATCGACGTTATGCGAAGCATGCGGAGGCAAGGTGACTGGGTTGTAGTTTTTTTTATTGAGCGAAACGTTACGAAATGACGCTAAATATATGTACAAATGTTGTACGCTAGGACAAATATTGAACAGTCGCATATGTTTCATATAACCAGTTGACAACTGCGTAACAATGCCAACAGAGGCACGGGTTTTACCAACACCAGAAGCGGTAAGGTGATATGTAGCACTTGTGGTTGCGACAATGGTAGCCCTGGACAGTACTTCGTGGACCAACGACAGTGGATGACGATTAAGTATACAATTGACGTTAACCCGACATGACGCCTGCCTCAAAGGAGTACACATGTAATGTTTATAAAATTAGATAGCCAGCACGGCAACCACAATTTACGTTTCACCGACATTACGCCTGCATAGGGTCTTTTTCCAAAGCAGTTCCGAGACCTGGCTTGGCTCTGCGGTAGAATACTTGATTTCCACGCAGATTGCTTGGGTTCGATTCCTGCTGGGACCCTGCTATTTATTATTTGCATTCGTCGAGTCAACGCTGCCGACGTCAGTTTTTGTTAACGCTCTCGCATTTCAATTACTAATGTCTGTCCTCGCCGTTCCTGGGTAGATATAAATTGTCAAACACCTATGGCGCATACCCGCATACGCGTATGTGCCACACGTGTCTGCAGGAGAGTGTTTAACGACGTACGCGACAGGATTTTCACGTTATTCATGTTGTGTTTGTTGCATAGAGACATGCTGGCGGGAAGCTTAACGCCTTCCTGTGTTCACGGCTCAAGCTACAAACTATGCATCTCGCATTACTGAAGTGCCGTGTGGCTGTCAGGGTTGCCGTTGGGTAGATTTGAAAAGGAGCCAAAACTCAAGCTAAAAGTAGCCAAAGCGACCACGTCGTTTAATCTTAGCGCTGAATTTGCAGCCAAATAGAAAAAAAACGGTGCTATAACGTATATAGTCGATAGTATTCAACATTAAACATGATTTTGAACAAGCCAAAACGGAGTATAACGAGCACAATATTTTTCCCTATTGCTTGGTCTCCAAGCCACAGGTAAGTTGCAAATAATTTAACTTATTTTACTTTCAGTGCGCCTGCACACAGTTTGTCTACTATGGATGGAGTTCTTCCAAAGTAATTTTGTGCCAATCGCTCAGCAAGAGCATTCAACGTTGGAACTGATTTTTCCTGATTCCGTTGACCGAAAGTGACACGAAGTTACAATAATGCCAGTCCAGCTTCACGCAGCGAAATCTGATCGAAGATGGACAGTTCAGCTTCACTTTATTGCGAATATCTATTTGATGTGCTGTGTTTCAGCATTAGAATCTGGCGTCAGCAATGTGCTATGCAGTCGAACCCACTTGCTACAATACTCAAGTGCGACGGAAATTCCGTTGTTATATCGGATAATTGCTATAAACGGGTTAAACCAAAAAAAATCGAAATAGAAGGATGGCAAAGTGCTATGAGAAAACTAAGATCGAATCAGATATGCCAAGAGACATCAGTGACAAAGATAACAAGGCTGCCGATTTTTCGGACATGCTTTAAATTTCGGACGCTTTGACGGGACCCCCCACAAGCCTTATATTGCGAATGTACGACAACCTATGAAGTTTTGGACGCTGAAACTCTTCCAAGTCTCAACTTTTTACTCAAATTGTATGTCCGAAAGTGCATTAACAGAAGCCACTGCCGCTCGCGCGCCGTAGCGCATTTTGAAAGTCAGCTTTGCCGCACTCCTACGACGCTGTGCGCTAAAGGATAACACAAATTTGAAGGCGCGCTGGGGGGACGATGGTGTTATGGGTGGGCGTTCAGTAGCTTGAATTTCTCGTTTCCTTCGTTTCAAGAATTTTGTGTTCCACTACCTTTCGGCATGGACACCCAACAGCAAGAAATAATTGTTATAACCGATAATGCGTCATGCGGGCATTGCTGTGTGCCGGTTATTTCACCATAGAAAACATACAAAAGTTGACAGTGCAGCAGCTTCTCATTGTTAGAAACGATATATTGTTAAAACCGGCATCTTTATATGTGGGGTTGGATGCATAGACATGCGTTTCCATAAATTCGCGCTTCCCTTTGTCTTTTCAGGCGGAAGAACGCTCTTTGGGTGCCTCGATGCGCATTGGCCCTCTGGCAGGAAAAGGGCACTTACGCGCATAGGACAACAATGCAGAAAAGCTTGCAAACACTCTAAACTTGCTTGCTGTTTTATCCTAAAATAATAGAAAAAAATGGTCAGTTAATGCGCCACGATGCAGCGATGGCGATGGGATAAGAGTTAATGGAGAGTATCTTAGTAACCTGCGATTCGCTGATGACATTGCATTGATGAGTAACTCAGGGGACGAATTACAGCTCATGATTACTGAACTGGATACGGAAAGCAGAGGAGTAGGTCTGAAAATTAATTCGCATAAAACTAAAGTAATGTGGAACAATCTCGGCAGAGAACAGCGCTTTGCCATAGGTGGCGAGACTCTCGAAGTTGTAAAGGAATAGGTTACTTAGGACAGGTAGTAACCGCGGAGCCACACCATGAGAGTGAAATAACTGGAATAATAAGGATGGGATGGAGCACATTCGGCAAGCATTCTCAAATCATGAATGGTAGTCTGCCACTATCACTCAAGAGGAAGGTATATGACAGCTGCATCTTACCGGTACGTACCTACGGGGCAGAAACTTGCAGACTTACAAAGAGGGTTCAACTGAAATTGAGGACGACGCAGCTAGCGATGGAAAGGAAAATGACAGGTGTAACCTTAAGAGACGGGAAGAGAGCAGAGTGAGTCAGGGAACATACGGGGGTTAAGGATATCATTGTTGAAATCAACAAGAAGAAATGGACATGGGCCGTGCACGTAGCACGTCGGCAGGATAACCGCTGGTCATTAAGGGTAACTGACTGGATTCTAAGAGAAGGCAAACGTGGGAGGGGGGAGACAGAAAATTAGGTAGGCAGATGAGATTAAGAAGCTTGCAGGTATAACGTGGCAGCAGACAGCACAGGACCGGGATGATTGGCGAAACATGGGAGAGGCCTTTGCCCTGCAGTGGGCGCAGTCAGGCTGATGATGATGAATGCGCCAAAATAAAAGTTCAAAGCCAGAAGGTAGCCATGGAGCCAATCCCAAATTTTTGCCGCCAGGCAGGGCTGGAAAGTAGCCACCTTGGCGCAAAGAAGCCACCAACAGCAACCCTGGTGGCTTTGTATCTATGGGCACACGCGTAAGTTACCTTACTACTGAGGAGCGCGTCTTGGCGATATCTCGTCAAATGAAGACTTTTTGAGTGAGTGCATACGGAGTAACAGTGTTAATTATGTGCTTGTTGGTGCCATCGTAGCGCGGCCTTCAGCACATGCTGTGTCCAGGTGTATGTTAACTACTTCAGCAAGCACAAGCGTTAAATCATTATCATGGCTAGTAGTCGTTATTAAGATGTGTCACGAGGTGTAAACGTGCGTGCATCCACGTGAGACGGTGCTATATCTGCAATGTACGATTAGAGAACGTGCGAGCTCTTATACATCAATTCGCAATCAATAAATGCACTACTCCAGCGAGGACAGGGTTCTCGTTCGCGTTATACTGATGCCTCGGACGGTGGCATCAACCATATTGCCACGCGTGTTGTTTTGATGTGCTCTGTTTAAACCCACAACGACTGCGAGCAATGCTCGGCGCAGATCGCGCCTCAGTGTTCGAGAAGCTTCACGTTTGTAGTAGACCGTTTCGTTAACATTGCGCACAGCACGCGAACACTCAAGATTATCCCAGAGCTTGCGCAACGACCAGTGATAAGGCTAGAATGTTCGACGCGTGATCTATAAAAGCCGGTGCGTTCCAACGATGATCAGTTGATCGACGGCCGACGCTCTGTTCGCCGCTAGCAGTGCCAGTGTGCATTGCTGTAGTCTAACTTTCAGTTTCCCGGCCAGAAGTACGGCCAATAAAGAGTTCCTTCTTTTTCACGCCGACTCTTGCCTTAGTCGACGTCACGACCACGTGACATCTCGAGACCACGTGACATTGTGACCACGTGACATGGCTATGCGATGCACGTAAAGCATAGCATAGCCATGTGTAGTATAGAAGAACAAGGAGCTGGAAAGAGAAGCTGGATCAGCGAGGGGGGAGAGGATGTTTTTATTTTTATTTTTTATTGGAAGGGTTTGCGAATGCGCAGTAGGGGTGGTCACGCTGCACACCACCGGATTGAACCCCGCTCTAAGATGCTTCACATCTAAAAGAAAAAAAGACATGGCATAGTCAGTGGAATGGCCACACGCTTTCGTCGAACACACTTTGGAATGTACAAAGTGTTCTTCAATTTTTAGATGCGAAGCAGCTTATGGACGAGTTCAATCCGGTGGTGGTGATGGTGTGCGTCCGGATCACCCTCACTACGCATGCGCAAACCCTCTCCGCACATCCCTCTCTCTCCTTTAGGCATCCCTGCCCGTGGCGACCACACCGCCATTGCGCATGCGGGTCCCCTCCCCTCTCTCCTCCCTACGCTCCCCCCCCTCTCTCGCCTCGCAACGCCGACGCCAGCAGCGTCTGCTAGCGAGTTTCTTGACTGAAAAACCGACTGCTCGCGCTGCACAACCGTTCAACGCGGACGCAGGCAGCGTCTGCTGGCTAGTTTTTACAGCGAAAGCTGTTATGAGATCACAACAAGGGTCGTTTCTGCGCCGTAGTTGTCCGCCGCCGCCGCCGCCGCCGGTGTCCGTAACCAATATCGGACGAAATAAGAAAAAAACTAAGTAAATATAAAAACGCCTATGACAGAATGGGAATCGAACCCGGGTCCTCTGCGTGGCAACCCAGCTCTCTACCACTGAGCTACGCCGCTGCTTGAAACTGCGGTGCAAACTGACCCTACGCAGGCTTCATATCGGGTAAGGAATCGCGTTAGCGTGCGTTGTAAAGCGTTTTAGAGCAGTAAAGTAAGAACCAGGCGTCACACAATGCGAATTGCGTAACGAATGGGTCGTTCAATGCTCGAACCCATTACAAAAGCCTGAGGCATAATTCTTCATCGTCGTCAGCCACAGCATCAACAAAGTGCAGATAATTCGTTATAAGAGTGTAGCGGGCACCGCGCTTTTCCGGAGAATGACGAATAATGGCATAGTAGACGCTTCTCCGCTACACAAAAATTACGATGATTTATGGCGTAGTGGGTACCATGCAAGTGGGCTTGAAGTAGTTGCCCCAAGAGTCTTTAAAAAAGGCTAAAGGCCGCTCTCCCAGCTTTCGCTGTGGCTGTGCTGCGCGTTCTGCGCAGGCCTGACGGTTTTTTTTATTGAAAACTACCAGTTGTTCCGTGTACGAATACAACCGATCAGCGAAGCTCCTTAGAAACGGGACGCACGTGGCCTTCGGCGCGCACGGCGTTTCATTGTCCAGGCAACGGACCAACCACTGGTCGGACGACAGGGTGAAACGTTGGTTATTTTGCTGCGCTAAAATGAAACAGGGGGGACGACACGAGAACACAGAAGTCCCCTGTTTCATTTTAGCGCAGCAAAAGAACGATGCCGTACCAACTAGCCCCCCATTGAATCCTTATTGAACGTGAAATGATGGTTTCACGCGTTCGCCGGCTTGTGGAGAGAGGGAATAGTCGAGGAAAGAGGGAGAGCGAGGCTAATCTGCCTCCATTTCATATGCGTTCATATTCTCGCGCTTTGCGCATCGTGCAAACGCCATCCGCGTTCCAGCGCTCATAAAACTCATTTATCCTCCCGCGTGAGAGGGAGGCGCCACAGCTGGCACCATGCCAGGGAGCTTCAACGGCGACGGCGGGGTGCCGGCCTAAGGAGCTTCGCTCCTAAGAACCCGACTGCTCGTGCTGCACAACCGTTCACTCGATCTTGATCTGCAAGGTTGTGCCGGTGGGAGAATTCTCCTGTGCGGTGTTGAACAATAAACATTCGCTGCGTGCGCGTTAACTAAAAGCGGACTGCGGGTCTCTGTGTCCAACCGGAGTATTCTGTCTCTCATTGCCCATTAGCAGCGATTGGCATGTTCCAGTAGGAAACACCGGTCCATCACTGCGTGCTTTGCGCCTCCCCAGGTTTCTCTCCTGCGCAACGCCGTGATGAGCGCGAGCGTCAACGCCGCCGCCATGGTAAGCGTTAACGCCCGCTGCTTCGCATTTACACATGGTTCCCTTTAGCTGGGAGGTGGCGTAATTTTAAATGCGAAGCATTTCTTAGCGAACTTCGGCAACTTTGAGCGTATCTATCTATCTAGCTATCTAGCCGCCTACGACTTTGTGCTCTCCTGGCCGTATCGTTAATGGGATTTATACCAAATTTGGTATGGCATAACATGACCGTATTGCGAACATAAATGGCTGGTCATATCATGAAAATCATGACTAGCTTGTCATGAAAAGAATGATTTACCTGCCACGCTCATGGCGCGCTCCCGGCCGTTTGGTTGCTTGATATACACCAAATTTGGGATAGAGTGACGTGACTGTATGATGAACATAAATGACCAGTGGTAATATGGAAATCATGACTTGTCATGTGCGACATGACTTGCATGCCACGCTCATGGCGCGCTCGCGGCCATTTCGTTAGCTTGATATACACCAAAATTGGTATTCAGTGACGTGACTGTATGATGAACATAAATGACCAGTGGTAATATGGAAATCATGACTTGTCATGTGCGACATGACTTGCATGCCACGCTCATGGCGCGCTCGCGGCCGTTTCGTTAGCTTGACATACACCAAATTTGGTATTGAGTGACGTGATTGTATGACGAACAAAAATGACCAGTGGTAATATGAAAATCATGACTTGTCATGTGCGACATGACTTGCATGCCACGCTCATGGCGCGCTCGCGGCCGTTTCGTTAGCTTGATATACACCAAATTTGGTATTGCGCGACGTGACTGTATGACGAACATAAATGACAGGTCCTAACATGTAAAACATGACATGCAAATTTTGTAAAGCATGATTTGGCTGCTTCGCATTACATCGATTCCCACAGTTCGTGGGATCTGCCGGTTTTTTTCTCTTCTTTTTTTCTTCGAATGCACGATTTTTCAGTGTGATCGCGCCCGCACGCGTGGGCAAGTCGCGGCCTCCCGTGGCGGCCCGAGAGCGCCGTGCCGCCAGTAACGACCGAGAGCGCCGTGCTAAAATTAGCCATTGGCTGATGCAATGGCTGTAACGCAGTGATTGTGTACCTGTAGCGTCATTTGTTGAGAGAAGAGGAAGCGATTTTTAGCTGACTGAGAATTGTAAATTCCAGGCCGTGTGCTGCGCTATAATATCTGGCTCGCGTGTTATCGGGAGCCTCCACTACCGATCGGCAGCGTGAGCCTGTAGCGTCATTCTTTATTTCGGGGATGCTGCAGGCCCTGTACTGCGCTATAATATCTGGTTCGCGTGTTCTCGGGAGCCTCAACTACCGATCGGCAGCGTGAGCCTGTAGCGTCATTCTTTATTTCGGGGATGCTCCAGGCCCTGTACTGCGCTATAATATCTGGCTCGTGTGTTCTCGGGAGCCTCAACTACCGATCGGCAGCGTGAGCCTGTAGCGTCATTCTTTATTTCGGGGATGCTCCAGGCCCTGTACTGCGCTATATTACCTGGCTCGTGTGTTCTCGGGAGCCTCAACTACCTATCGGCAGCGTGAGCCTGTAGCGTCGTTCTTTATTTCGGGGATGCTCCAGGCCCTGTACTGCGCTATATAACCTGGCTCGCGTGTTCTCGGGAGCCTCAACTACCGATCGGCAGCGTGAGCCTGTAGCGTCATTCTTTATTTCGGGGATGCTCCAGGCCCTGTACTGCGCTATATTACCTGGCTCGCGTGTTCTCGGGAGCCTCAACTACCGATCGGCAGCGTGAGCCTGTAGCGTCATTCTTTATTTCGGGGATGCTCCAGGCCCTGTACTGCGCTATAATATCAGGTTCGCGTGTTCTCGGGAGCCTCAACTACCGATCGGCAGCGTTTTCTGACCATGCTCAGAAAGTGTTGCAGGGCCCCTTCAAGAGGTGCCACAATAGCGCTGTGAGGCAGTGGCGGCACTGCTTCGAGCCACAATGAAAGAACACGAAGGAACAAATCTGACAGCCGCGTGATATCGGAGAGCGAAAGCGCGTCTATCACATCTGCGTGGGAAGGCGCTAGGACGCACGTGTGACTCTCGCAGCCCTGCCCGTTATGTGGCGTCGCATCACGACCATTCGCTGAACTAAGGCGGACCGATGCCTCCCATTGAGAATGGAGCGTTTGCACTGGCATTGAAAAAAGATAGAGGAGCTGTTGGCTTTCGCCGTCTTCACCAATATTCACGATACATGCCATGGACAATTTTGGCTAAAGCTATCTTTGCCAACATTGGGGTTTTATTGGTTACAAACACTCGACCAATACAAATTTAACTACGCCATGACTACATAACCCAGTGTAAGAGCAATATTTCATGCGAATGTTTGCCAACATTGGACCTTGGGCCGGCAAGAGCTGGCGTGCTTCCTGGTTTTATGCGCTAGCGCTTACGCTATCGCTCTTACTAGCCGAAACCAGGGCTGGGCAGAGATACTCGGAAAAGTATTCCGGAATACAGATATCGAAACACATGAGCTGGAAGCGTGATATACAAATACTGATACATTTTCCTTTTAAGCAACAGGATTTTTCGGAGATATATTTGGAAGAAGAGGGCAAAAGTATTCCGAAATACAGATACAGGAATACTTTTTTTCTTTATTTCGGGGATGCTCGTATTCCGTAGAGAAATTTATTAAATGCAGCATAATGTTGGGAATAAGCATTCAGCGCATTGAAACTTGCAGTTTACTCATTCATTTGTTACAGTACCATAAGCGCCATTAAGACTTTAGAGAGGCGAGGAGGGAGGTGTTACAAAGTACATAAATGGTAATAGCGACATTATTACAGTCATCAATTTCCATAAAAAAGTGCACTATTTCACAGCAAGAGTAACAACATTGGACACCGAAATCGACATACTCAGTGACAACAAAATGAGCAGCGGTAGAAATAGCATCGGTCATGCAAATCACTCCAATGATTAACGAACACCAGTCAAAAAAAAAAAAAGAAGAATACATTCATTTTGCACATAGGATCTGTTTTGTTGAGAATTTTGCTGTGTTAGTTGCAGTTAAGCGAAAGGACATTCTCAAATAGACAGTGCCGGTTCGGCCTCAACACAAGACTGGCGAAAAATATATATATCTACCGCTGCAGTCGAGCACAAATTCGTGTTATAGTGATAAATATCGCCATTGTAGCCACATAGTCCTGCAGGGTGGCCATATCTCCTCTCGGGTCATCTACGTACCAAAACGTTTCCGCCCTCACGTGAGTCTGTTGTGACCAGGAGCGTAGCCAGAAATTTTTTCGGGGGGGGGGGGGGGGGGGGTTCAAGCATACTTTATGTATGTTCGTGCGGCCGTTTGTATATGTGCGTGTATATATATGCAAGCAAAATTGAAAAATTTCGGGGGGGAATTTGAACCCCCCCCGCCTGGCTACGCCACTGGTTGTGACCTAAGAGAAGGCGACGTCGTTCCTCATCTTCGGAATCCTCTGCCATCTGGCCAGGTCAGGACCTCGCGAGACGCCACACAGCTGAGGATTCCCCAGCTCATAAACACCGACACTGCCTCCGCTATTCTGTCGTCACGCGCTTTACCACAGGGGCCATTCTGTGCTGCAGGGGAAAGCATTGCCGCGTTGTTTTGCTTGTCTTGGTACCATAGAAAAAAAGGAACCTTCATTTCTCCCTATGGAAACTCGCCTGAGCTCGTTTACGACAAAAATAAAGTAACGATATACCCGTGTCCTGCCTAGCATCGCGATAGAATTGATATATGGTAAAAGTATTTCACTACTGAGACACAGATACACTTTTTAAAATGTATTTCGATACAAAAATACAGACACTCAAGAGTATATCTGAAATACTATCGCGGTCTTGTATCGCTATACTGCTTAGGCCTGGCCGCAGCTAGCCGGATCCGCAAACAATAAAATCTGGATTGACAGGCGTTAATATATGATGTCACCCTTCCTTAATATTGCGTTGAACAACCCGTGTCACAGATAATCCGATGTTGATGTCGACAGTGATAATGCCATAGATTTGCACCTTAAAATGCGAACTCAACGCATTCTCGAATCTCTTTTTCGTAAAACGTCCGAGAAAGGCATTTTAACAGCGGAGCTGTTTAAGCAGGCCGTAAACGGTAAAATACGAGCTACAACAACAACGAAAAAGAAATTCTGTTCTGTGATGACGTCCCCGGGCGTTCACTTGCAACCGGTTGCACAGCTGCGCGCCTACAGTGCCAGCCCATTCACTGCTCCGCCACATCCCGCCTGCTTGGACACTGCGCGCAAGCACTTGGTCACGCCAGACGTGACGTCATGGCTAACTGCGCATGCGCTTCTTCGTCCAATATAAAACCAGTGCGTGGCGGCGGCGTGCCGCGCCAGCCGCAGACATGGGGAGGTCGAAGAAAGTTCGTACCGGCGATGAGGAAGCCGCTTGCCGGGAACTGCGGCGCGCTGCCGGACTCGGCTGACTTAAAGTAGTCCAAGAAGTACTAAGGCCAAAACGGCAAGAGGCGACTTTGCTGTACTCGACAGAAACTTGCCATCACTTAGCATTACATCGTATGACTTGGCGTCACTTCGTATCGCCAGGATCAGCCAGGAACGGATCGCCCCCGATGTGCCTTTAGCGTTGCGCCACTAGTGAAGCTACGCTCAGCGTGTTTATATGCTAAACATTATTTAGCGAAAATCGGTGACTTCAAGCGCATCTATCTATCTATGCTATCTATCTATCTATCTATCTATCTATCTATCTATCTATCTATCTATCTATCTATCTATCTATCTATCTATCTATCTATCTATCTATCCATCCATCTATCTACACACCTAGGACTTTGTGCTCTCCAGACCACATCCTTAATGGGATTTATACCAACATTTCATGTCATAACATGACTGTGTGACGAACATGATTGACTGGTCATATCATGAAAATCATAAATAACTTGTCATGATTAGTATGGTTTACACGCTATGACCGAGGTGCTCCTGCTGCAGATTCCTTAACTTTGTAGACGAGAGGTAGAAGAAGAACGATGCTGCTACATTGAGTTACAAAAACCAACTGATTTATTCGATGGCCCGCGTGCTCGCCTCCTCGTGCCTACGTCGACTTCGTTCTCGTCGCTGCGTTGGCACGGCAGCACGCGACAACTTCATGTATCCAAAAATTGGTTTGATGAGACATTTTCGCATAACCAACATGAATGACAGGCGGTAATATAAAAATCATGATGTGCATGGCATGTACAACATGATTTAGATGCCACGCTCATGGTGCACTGACGGCCGTTTCGCTAGCTCCATTCAACCCAAATATGGTACCACGTGAAGTGACAGTGTGACGAACATAAATGACAAGTGGTAATATGGAAATCATGACATGTCATGTGCAACATGACTTGCATGCCACGCTCATGGCACGTTCGCGGCCGTTTCGCTAGCTTGATATCCACCAAACTTGGTAGTGCGTGACGTAACTGTGTGACGAACATAAGTGATAGGTCTTAACGTCACATGGAAATCATGACATGTCATGTGCAACATCACTTGCATGCCACGCTCATGGCACACTCGCGACAGTTTTACATGCTTGATATACACCAAACTTGGTATTGCATGACATAGCTGGTATTGCATGACATAGGTGGCAGGTGGTAATAGGTAAATCGTGACATGGATGTGCAACATGACATGCATGCTACGCTCGCGGCAGTTTCGCTAGCTTGATATACACCAAATTTGGTATTGCATGAAGTGACTGTATGACGAACATAAATCACAGAGTGTAAAACGAAAATCGTGAAATGCATGTCATGTATCACACGGTTTACATGCCACGCTCAAGGTGCGCTCACGGCCATTTCGCTAGCTTGATATACACCAAAATTTGCGGGATGTGAATGTATAACGAACATAAGTGACAGGTGGCAACGAGAAAATCATCACGTGCTTGTCACGTACAACGCCATTTACATGCCACGCTCATGGTGCGCTTTCGTCCAGTTCGCTAGCTTGATATACACCAAAATGGGTACTGTGGGACGTGACTATATGACGAACATAAATGAAAGTGGTAACATGAAAATCACGGCATGCATGTGAAGTGCAAGATGACTTGCATGCCGCGCTTTAAGCACGCTCGCGTCCGTCTCGGTAGCTTGATATACATTATGAGCCAAATTACGTATTGCGTGACGTGACTGTATGACGAACACAAATGACAAGTGGTAATATGGAAAGTAGGACATGTCATGTGCAACATGACTTGCATGCCGTTTTCATGGCAAGCTCCCTGCCAGTTGACTAGCTTGATATACACTAAATTTGGTATTGCGTGGTGTCTGTACGACAAACATAAATGGCAGAGCGCAAAATGTAAAACATGACATGCATGTTGTGTACAGCATGATTTGCTCCTTCGTGAGTGCTTCGCATTACATCGATTCCCGCAATGAGTCGGACCTACCGTTTGTTTATAGCTGCTCGCGAATTTTCTTAAAAGCGTGCTGGGACTTGCGTGAGTGAACTAAAGGTGCTGTAAACAACGACAATGAAGTAAACAGTGTCGTCTATAAATAATTCCTGTGATCTTATCAGTTACGCCGCGAACAAGTCTTGCGTGCAATTAAAACTCCACCTAACCAATTGACGACCACATGAGACTTAGTTCTTTAAATCCGGAAGTTCGCAGAATCGAGAAAAGGATTTTTGGTCTGTCGATATCTGAAATTTAATCGTAGGGACACCTAAACTCTACCGCGCCATTATTTTTGCTACCAACCTACGCCGGCGCATGTGAAAAACCAGCGAGGACAGACCTAGAGTGGCGCTGGAAAGGAGGAAAACGGTCACGTGTAGCTATGACAGGCTTCGGACAAGCAAGGACACGTGGAAACCATTGTACTGATTTCGCGAGCAGTTCGAGTGAGAAAAATGAGAACTGATCAGTGATTTTGTCTCGCATCAACCTTCAAATAGCAAAAGCAACCACCGCCGTCCTGAGCGTGATTTCTAACGTGAAAGCGTTGCCGAGTCCGTTATTCGGTACATGTTCTCAATGGGCAGCCCCGTCAGGATAAAGGCCGGGATGTGAGGAGGGCGTGTAGATGCTTTAACGTGATAGTGCTATACCGGACGCTCAAAGAAAAGCCTGCCTGTCCAAAAATTATAATGAAATCACCGCTCCTGAAGTCAGGTGAGGTTTCTTTTTTTAGCAGTGCATTTTAGTAGACAGTGCTCGTAGGTTTCTTACTGCGTGCAATTTGACCTTTTCTGAACAAGAAAAAAAAATACAAGGAAATGCTACGTACCACACCCGCAGTGGAATTTACTAATGTGCAGTTCATCGGTTCGGCTGTAAGTAAACATGTTCAAAATATTATTAAATAATTTCTTTCAAATGCAAGCTTAGATTATGTCGCGAAATCTGTGGGCATCAAGAACTACGAGAGACATTGACAAAACAAGTAAAGAGCATGCCTGTAATAACAACAAGGTAGATGGTGTTTATCAGCGCATGCCCCAGGATCATATACTCAGCTGCGTTCTGCTCTTCGTATTTAGCTGCGGAAATCAGTGCCTTCACAGGATTTGTAACGAAAATTAATCAGCTGACATACACGCAAAGAATTAATCTTAAAAACACAATTGCCTCGCACATTTTAACTCTTCTACAATGCCCTGCATACAAGGTTAAGATTCTTGAATAAATTTAATATGGTAAAATTGCTAATGTGCACTAAGATTATATTGGTACGCTAAATGCGAGGAGGGGGGTTACGTAGTGGATTTAGCGCGACTCTAGATGTCAGTGAAAGCGACATTTCAGAAGTTATAATAATATTCAGTGATGGCCAAAGTACGCATCCACAAACGAATGAGAGAAAATGTCCCGCAAGTGTAGGCTGCACTATCAATGGTATTCATTAACAATGTGTATTTCACAAAACATATGAACCACAAATGCTAGACTAAGAAGATTGGCAAAAATACTCATTAAAAATATACCCGAAACTACACACAAGATGGAAGTCCTAGGAATGGTGGATGTTCAAAGTGATGTAACGTCGCACCCAATATTTTCTACCTATACCATAAAAATTAGAAGGATTGTATTATATTATCTATGTCAATACAGTAAACCTCGTTAAAACAAACTCTAAGGGGACTATAAAATGCTCCAAATTAAGCGGAGTTCCAATTACCGGACCGGGCGGGCGCTGGAATGAGCGGGCATCGCGCCACACTGTGGGGGGCAGAACCGAAAGAAGCTACCTCTGGACTCGCTATTACGAATTAGGCGATACCACACGTCTGTGGCAGGTGATTTCGTGAATTTAGTTCATAGAGCTCTTACATGGAACAGAATTGATTGATCAGTGAGTGATACGTCCGAAACGATCACCGACATGCATGTGAGCACTGAGCCTTAATGTCGAAATGTATGAAGCTATTTATGCTCCAAAACGCGTTCATTTAGCAGTGAACGACGTTGGGCCAGTTGCTGTTGCATAAGGAAAGAAAAATACAGCGCTTAAACGACGAGGACAGAGAAGAAACGACACATAATGCGCTGACAGCGGATTGTGTTACGTTTATTTAGATGCAAGTGTTAACGTAATCAAAATGAAAAGTAATCAGCAAGTTGCATTTCCTTGCGCTTCTTTTGTCGCCACTCCAGGGGCATCGTTTGCAGCTTGCCCAAGAGCTCCACCGCAACGTCCCAATTCTATCTGCGGAGAAATTCTGCTGATTTGTTGAGTTGCATCTCTACTAAATTTGGTTTGGCTTGGAACCCTGAAGTTACGGGCAACGTCCACAAAGGACCATGGCGGGTCGATAGCGCTCCGTTGAGGCGATCTCAAGCCTAAATGTCGAAATGTGTTCAGCGCCGCATAAAAATGTGAGTCAGTTCTTGCTCTTAGCCGCCGGAGGAGGGCCGTGCCTGCGGAGGACTTGCCCAGTCTTGATAGCTGCGTCAACAAAGCCTGAGATGCCAAGAGGCGGCGTGGTAAAGACTCGGCTTCATCGCTGACCTTCTTGTTTGACGCCGCCTGATGGACTCCCATCGCCAAGCGAAGACCCTTTCTGTGCACTGCCTCTAAGCGTTCAAACTGGCTCGGTGGTGGCGATATCAGCGGCAGCTAGTAAAGAATGCGGCTTGTTATGAGCGCAGCATTCAGCTTAAGCATCGACATAGGATTGCTGCCCCAGCGTACACCTGCCATTCGACGAAGGTCCAGCTTCTCAGACAGGGTTCTTGCTACCAGGAACGGGGATATTGTTCTTGCTTTTTCTTCTGAATCTTCACTGTGAATGACGTGGTATTTAGGAAATGATCATAGGTCTGCAAAGATATTCAGTGCTGCTTCGGTCCGCACCCTTCTGAGGGCACGATCTGGTTTTGGCAAGGATGCGCTCAACATAGCATGCGAGTTTGGGTTCGGCAGCGGTGCCAGCCACCCACCACCGAGTCCAACAAGGGGACGTGGCAGAAAGTGTTACACAAGTGCTGTCAGCGCCAACTATACGCCGCCACTATAACCTAGCATGGTGAACCAAGGCTGGCCATCCACACAAGGTTAACCCTTGCCGCCAGGAAAAAAGTAAGTAAATTGAAAAGAGGAGAGGACAGGAAAGAATCAAAGTGACAGAGAAAGACGAAGATGTAGGGAGAGAGAGACAGGAAAAGGTGACTGCCGGTTTCCCTTGGGTGGGTCAGCCCAGGGGTGCCGTCTGCTTGAAGCCGGTGCCAAAGGGGTGTGTTACCTCAGCCGGGGGGGGCCTTAAAGGTCCAATCGCCCGGTGTCGGCTCAAGCCCCACGATTCCCTTTTCTCCGGTCACGGCTAAGCCGCGCACGGCGAGGCGTGGGAGGGGGGTCGAAACCCCCCGTTGGCTCAGGTCCGTGGTGACGCCACTCACCAAACTCCTGTTTGCACAGGCGCCTCTGCGGGGTAGAATCACTTCTGCTTCAAGGAATAGATCGGTGCCCGATGACCTCACTTCTGTTGTCTCCCATTTCATATTCCAAATATACTGTCTTGGAGCGCAAGGACATGATACTCTAGCACTAAAATATAGAAAACGTTAACGCTTACAAAGCACCCGGACAGGCAGCAGTAGGAAAGTCAGCATCTTATGTTTTCCATTCGAGTTTTGCCTTACAGTGTCATGTCATTCAGTAAGTACCAACTCGCCCAAAAAACAATTGTGGAGGAAAAGCACGATAAAAAAAGAAGCGAGGTCACCAATGAAACAGATTGGATTAGTTCACGTTGAACACAAATTGCAAGGCTTCGCGAAAAAACACGGACGGCACGTATGGGCAGCGCGCATTTATGAATATCCAGTGTTTGCCCGTGCCATTGCCGATTATGTTATTCGTCAATGTTTGTTGTTTCGCGTTTGCACTGTAGTCTTTGGATACAGTCATATTGAGCTGCTTGGGCCTTCAGTATGACTGTTGAGGTTCGCGCCCGTCCTGCGTCTTCCCAACGTCCTTGTATTTTTTCGCGCAGCTCTGCAATATGTGTTTAATAATGCACCAACTAGCCCAAAAAAGAGCTTTACTGCAGCGTTCATGTTTGTTGATTTAGTTAGGATTGTTGGAGCAGCTCTTGTTCAATAGATCTGGCTCAGTTTCATTTAAACAGGTACAGGATTTGGCTAACTTTCGATTCGAAACTGCCTTTTTGAGTTCAAAATCAGGAATCGGCTCTTTTGATTGCAAACGTTTTAAATGTGGAAGACTCTCAGGTGTACTTTACATTCCAGTCAAATTTAGCCCAGTTTCGATTTCTGGATATGGCTCCGTTTGAAAAAAAAAAAAACGCCACATACAGTAGACACGGCCGCCAGTAAAAGATAATCTATGTTTGTAATGGATAGGTTAAGGGAAGGCATGCTAACATAGGCGTGACCAAGGCTAGGCGATCAGACAACCCCCTGCCACGGCCTGCCAGGTAACGGCGAGTGCTTTCAAGGTGGTTTATTTTAAATGCGAATGCATTTCATAGTCGGGCTATGTCAGGCATCCGGCGTTGTGCGGCGTTGGCGTTGTCCGCGGCAGGTGTTTTCTCTCCGCTCTGAGTGGAGAGGAGGAGCGCGCTCTGACGCGTGAGGGCGCTCGCATCGCGGGAGCTCGGCGGAGCTATATATGAAAAAAAAATTTAAAAAAAGAGAGTGAGTGGAGAGGAGGAGCGCGCTCTGACGCGTGAGGGCGCTCGCATCGCGGGAGCTCGGCGGAGCTATATATGAAAAAAAATTTTTTAAAAGAAAAAAAGCAAAAAATAAAAAAAAATGCGCTGCGCCGTGCTCCCGATCGGGCTGCAGAAATTAGGCGCCTTTTCCTTCTTCGAACCACAACCACCATATATAAATGGAGTGAAGCGCGCGCGAAATGCATTCGCATTTCCTCACGATTCCCTTCGGGGAGGTGGGGGCATTTTTTTTGTTTGGCGCAGTGCCTGCGGTTTCCCTGTATTGATTTCGAAGGTTCGTATTTGTGTCATTGCTTATATGTATGAGTTCCCCCCAAAAAGCTTAGTTCTGTAAATATATCTGTGACATGGCAGGTGATAACAGTCTCCAGAAAAGTGAGGGTCATTTCTAAAGTAATAAGACGGGTCAATATTCTCCTCGGGTCATTTATAGAGCATAGACACGAATAGGTTTCAGACAATAAAGCAGTTGCATTGTTTTTCCCGAAACAGATGCATGTAGCGAGTATGTCTTACCCAAGGCGTCGTAGTAGTAGTCATCTTCCCCTGGTTCTGTGTCTGCAATCGTATGTTAGAAAATATCTGTCAACTCCTGATAAAAAGGATACCTACAAATGGAGACAGTTACAAATGCTGACCTACAAGCCAGTTACCAGTTTCTCTACTGTTTTTGAAATAAACGGTGGCTGGTTGCCGTGTCTACACTGATTTATTTAGTAATAATTATCAGTCTAGCCCACGAGGTAACGTGCCGACAGCCATAGCAATTAATCTAACAGTTATAAAGAGGTGCTCTTATAACCGGCCCAATTTATTACATAAAACATTCGAGTTGTTATTAAATAAACGAATATCGTACAGGGTAGTACAGCTGAACACAGACACATCTCAGTCAGTGTTGGTGAACGCGTGCTTTCGCAAGGCTAGCCTGATGAACGACCTAAGAACTAGTAAATGCATAAGATCCCCGAGGGCTTCTTTCAGATCAACACGAACTGCAAAATTAGGTGAGCGTAGATAAGGTGATGACAGCTGAAACGGCCACAGAGAGCTACCATTTATCGCGGCTCGCTGGAGCGTTGAAAGTGCGGGGAGTCATACGTAAGTTAAGGGAAGTGCGGGACATTCTACGACCTCTGCAGCACGGAGCAATGACCAGAAGAGAGGCACATTATTCACCTTGAACACTTCTTCCCCGCGTGCTTCCACCAAACTGCCCTCTTGCCTCAGCACGCCCCCCTGCTCCACCTAACCACACTTGTTTCTTTTGTTTTTCGCTACCACAACACAATACCAGTGGCACATCATTAGAACTAATCGTTTCTGGAGATTCCACACTTTGCCTCGACTTCGGGGAAATAATTTACCCTTGCAGCATCCCGATAAATGCTGTCGCAATAAAAACAAACCAATAACATTCGCAATTAATGACATTAATACAACAGTGAAGTTTAAAGTTCATTTTCTGATGAATACGAACATGCATGACTTCTCCAATGGTTCCACGTCGAGGGGTGGCGAAATAATAATAACAATAGCTGGGGTTTTACGTCCCAAAACCACGATATCATTATGAGAGACGCCGTAGTGGAGGGCCCCGACAATTTCGACCATCTGGTGTTCTTTAATCTGCACTGACATGGCACAGTACACGGGATTCTAGCAGTGTGACTCCATAGAAATGCAACCGCCTCGGCCGGGATAGGAACCACGACCTTCGGGTCACTAGCCGAGCACCGTAACTATCGTTCCATTGGGGCGGACGAGGAGTGGCAAAAAGGCAACTGAACGCCTGACGACGCATCAATCCCCGCCCAGACCACAATACTACAGAACAATGAGCATGTCTATTTATCGCATAAATGCAGTGAAAAACAAAATATAAAAAATACACAGCATTGAGCATGTCGCTCAATCTATTACATGAATGCATAAATGAAGTACATTAATGCAGTGTAAGAAAAAAATAGAAATACATAAATTCCTAACCTACATACGTGCAGAAAGAATTGCTAAGGACCATGCAAATTTTAATGAGTCAAAGCGTGCTTGCTTTATCTTTCACACTGGTATTCTTTCGGTATGTAGATCTGTCGCTCATTAGACGTAAGTGGCTTACCCTTCTCTAAAGTCTTCAGTCTGTAGGCAAGACAACTATGAAAAATGGCGGCACAGGGTTGTCCCCCACTTGCCCTTGCATAGACGAGGCTTTCTGCTCGATATTACATGTTTACCGCTAAACGATCACTAGGGCTACGGAGAGAAACCCTTTCATTTCGAAGCAAAGCACGAAGTAAGGAAGAACTAGAACATCTTCATGTCATTTTTCCCCACTTCCCAACCCATTGAAGGACATGACACCTTCGAACCGAGATAGAAGCCGAATACCTGAAGCCACTCTGTCCAAAACGCCACTATCTACTATTAAGTTACAGCTTATCGCTCCAAGATCGAAGCTACTCCAGCCGCAGCCGTCATTCATCAACGCGAAGAAGTAGACGAAGCAACCAAACTTTGATGAAAATATATCTTCATAGCATTTGCAAAACCAAGCCAAAGATAACTTTCGCTCGCGATGACTAGGCTTACAAGACTTGAACCTCAGCCATCTTGTTTTTTAGGGGCGAAGCTCCTAAGGATGTTGGTCTGTCCCTCCTCTATAGTAGTGGTAGCAGTAGTAGTAGTAGGTAGGTAGGTAGATAGCCACGTATAGTGGAATGTACCCACTCCACGTGATAAAGATGACGATGACCAGTATAGTGCAATGTACCAACTACACGTGATAACGATGAAGTATAAGCGCGTTCCAGTATAGTGGAATATACCCACTACACGTGATAACGATGACGCTGATGACCATGAAGTATAAGCGCGTTCCAGACCGCACATTCTCTTTCTGCCATGGATGAAAACGATCGAGCTTCGCCCACTCATCATCATTCATTTCGTGGATATGGCATGATTTTTTTTCATCACTGCAAGCCTGATTTCTTGAAAATTTTATTATATATCTGGCAGAGTGTACCGCTAATTGATCGGATGCCAAGAGACTTCCAGACATGTAAACCGTCGTTACAAACTTGTGACACGTCTGATAATGAAGGCTAGCCGCAAAAATTTCTATAGAAATAGAACGAAGCGTAGGATTTCAACGCCTATCTTCACAACATGCCAGGCAAACCGCAAAAGCTCTCACGAATAAATAAAAGCTTCTACATCACACAACAGTCTAGCAATCACGGCTCAGTGTGCCGAAAGTACGTTGAAGGTGGGCCTAGCAGGCGCTGGCCTACCGTAGTGTGGAACCTTATCGCGCAATTTCACAATATGCCTGGCAAAACGCAAAGGCTTTTTTAGATAACTAAAGAGCTTCCACACCACAAGGGAGTCTCGCAAACTGAGCTCAATGTGTGAAAAGTAGTTTACAAGTGTGCCTAGCGTAGTAATGAGAAGCGGTGTTTCCGCAGCGCAATGCCGAGATGTACAGGGGTGTTCAAAAATTTCGTGGGCACTCTTTCTATGGCAGCGTGGCATGGGAACTTTTTAGCACCCCTGCACATGACTATAGTAGCACATCACCGTACATACCGGGCAAAGGGACGATATGATAGAAGAAAAATATACACAGTCGCTAACCTATCAGAGCCTACATAGGTCACTTTTTGTTTTGTGTCGTCCTTTCACCCAGTGTGCGCTCTCATACGTTCTGTGGAGCAATTCACTAGCAAACCACTTGGCTAGTTATCAATGTAGATAGGTACATCGCTAGATAAAAAAGCACCCCAGCCATTTTCGCGGCCAAGCCACATTGTTGCCTAGAGTTCCTGCTATTTGGCATCTCTTCTGATCCTGTTTTGTATATTTATCTTCTACTGTTGAGAGAACAACCTGATAGTCCTTTCAATGTTGGCTAGCTAGCTGTCGTGTGTGACGTCTTGATGACGTCATATGGTGATCACAGAACTTTATGATGATTTTTCGCATCACTCATGTTGACATCAATAATGCCAAAGGCATATTTTCGCGTTCGATGAGGCATCTAAGGATTTCCGCCTGAGAAGATGGCACACAGAAACATTGCGTGCCTTCTTTTCGTCCTGTGTCTAATTTTTTTTTTCTTTTTTTCTTTTTTTGTTTTTTTTTTTGTTTTTTTTTTTTTTTTTTTGAGCGCGACGCGTAGGGACCCGGTTATGACGCGGCGTCGTCATAACCGGCGGAGCATGCGAGGACGAAAGAGAGCGAACGCGGAGCGCAGCGAAGGATGATAGACGGTGATAGCGACGAGAGCGCGAGGAGGAGGAAATTAACAACAGTGGCGAGACGACAGCTTCCACGGCGGCCACCTGCGCTGCCACAGTAGTCGCGCCGTCGTGCAGTCGCCGATGACGTCGTAACTACGGTATGCGGCAAAAGGTTCAGCGATGCCATATACGGAAATAAAGCGCCGCGTGCACGGAGGAATGTTTGCGGCGCCCACGAGGAATGCCCCCCACGCGCTACCTTCCGCGGTTTCCCGGCGACGCAGTCGCGCAACGCTCCGTCTGCGGCGGTTGATGCGAAATGGGCTGCACGAAATTGTCCGCGCGCGTCCCGCTACTCACGGCGTTGTACCTACATACAAGTACCATGAACCTATATACAAAATAGTCTCCGCCAGTTAATTCTGAACAATGAGCGACGCAACCGGTGGAAGGGCGTCGTTTGCCGCTGCTGCTAAGCTTGCCGCCCGAGCTGGGGCGCCTCGAGGTGCTCCTCCGGTACAAAGTGGAGACACTGCATTTGTGGGCGACGTATTTGTTCAAACGTTCCCGTTTGCTGGCATTGTCTAGCATCAGCCATGGATCGCTTTCAGGGAAATGCACGGTAATTTGGCTCAGTTTATCACTTCTGACGGTAGGGCGTGCACATTGATGTTAATAACCAATAGGTTAGGCACTACAGTTATTAAAAGCGAATCATTTCACGGCGAACCAAAGGCATTTGGAGCGTATCTATCGATCTATCCACCTAACAGGCAGTGTAGGTCTTCGTGCTCGCGCGGCCGATTGATTAACTTGATGTGTACCAGAATTGGTATATGACATAACAAGAGCATATGAAAAAAACCGGCAGATCCCACGCACTGTGGGAATCGATATAATGCGAAGCAGCCAGCCAGGAGCAAATCATGCTGTACATAATATTCATGTCATTATTTACATGTTAGGACCTGTCATTTGTGTTCGCCATACAGTCACGTCGCGCAATACAAATTTTGGCGTATATCAAGCTAGCCAACTGGACGCAAGCGCACCATGAGCGTGGCATGTAAATGGCATTGTAAATGACATGCATGCCACGATTGTCATGCTAGCACCTGCCACATATGTTCGCTTAATTTTCTGCCTCGAATCGCAGCGAGACGCGAGACCAATCTGCCTTCGTTTCGCATGCGTTCGTATTCTCGCGCTCTGCGCATCGTGCAGACGTATCCGCGTTCCAGCGTTTAAATTGACGGACATTTTGTCAATTCCCAAGTGTGTTCCTCGAACGCATATTCCCACTCAGACGTAGTCGGTAAGAATGGAACGTGATGCGCGCATCTTCTTCCTCGCATGATTAGAGACGCTGGATCCAGCGACGCTACGCAAGCTAAGCGCGAGCGCTGTAGAGTGACCGGCATCCGTTTGCGCGCCCCGGTGCCCACTTGGCACCGTGCCAGGGCACTGCTGGAGGGACGGACGGACGACCGGACGGGCGGACGTGAGCATGAGACATTAAAGACTATCGCCTTAAAAATTTCGTGTATATCAAGCTGGCAAGCCGGCCACGAGAGTGTCATGAGTGTGGCATGCAAGTCATGTTGCACATGACATGTCATGATTTCCATATTACCACTTGGCATTTATGTCCGTCATACAGTCACGTCGCTGAATACCAAATTTGGTGTATATCAAGCTAGCGAAACGGCCACGGGAGTAGCATGAGCGTGGCATGCAAGTCATGTTGCACATGAAATGTCATGATTTCCACATTACCACTTGTCATTTATGCTCGTCATACACTCACGTCACTCAATACGAAATTTGGTGTATCTCCAGCTAGCGAAACGGCCGCGAGAGTGCCATGAGCGTGGCACGCAACTCATGTTGCGCATGCCATGTCATGGTTTCCATATTCCACCTGTTATTTATGCTCCTCATACAGTCACGTCACTCAATACCGAATTTGGTGTATGTCAAGCAAGCGAAACGGCCCCGAGAGTGTCATGAGCGTGGCATGCAAGTCATGTTGCACATGACATGTCATGATTTCCATATTACCACTTGGCATTTATGTCCGTCATACAGTCACGTCACGCAATACCATATTTGGTGTACATCAAGCTAGCGAAACGGCCGTCAGCGCGCCATGAGCGTGGCATGTAAATCATGTTGTACATGACATGCAGGTCATGATTTTCATATTACTACCTATAATTTATGTTGGTCATGCAGAAATGTCTCATCGTACCAATTCTTGGATATATCAAATTAAGAAAACGGCCTCAGGAGCAGTATGGCCATGGCATGTAAATCATACTTTTCATGACAAGTTAGTCATGATGTTCATGATATGACCAGTCATTAATGGTTGTCATACAGTCATGTCATGCCATACCAAATTTGGTATAAATCCCATTAACGATATGGCCAGGAGAGAACAAAGTCGTAGGCGGCTAGATAGATAGATAGATACGCTCAAAGTCGCCGAAGTTCGCTAAGAAATGCTTCGCATTTAAAACATGAATGACCGGTCATTACATGAAAATCATGGCATGCCTCTCATTTAAGTGATGGCATACATATCCCGGTCATGGAGATCTAACTGCCGTTTGGTTAACTTGATGCATAGCAATATTGACGCGGCATGATAAGGGCGTATGACTAACATAAATGACCGGTCATAACATGAGAATCACGTTCAGCATGTGATGTACGTCATAAGATACATGACCCTGTCATGGTGCCTTAGCGGCCGTTTTATTACTTTGATGGATACCAAAATTAGTTAGCTAGCGGTTAGCTTCGCGTAGTTATGGCGGAAACAGCTTTTAATTTTATTTTATTGAACTAGAATTTGCCGTAACGTTACAAATGGTAGTAGGCTGGCCATAAAAAGGTCATTCATCACCTGGGGACTAATTAGGTTTTGCTTGCAACTTAGGTGACGTCGGTACAAAAAAGAGATGCTATTTGATTTTTAATGATTTGAACAGAGGATTGTAATGTATGTGTAGCATTTATACCAGTATTATTTGTGTGAGATATCCATACACCATCGCGCCTACCTACAGATTGGCGACCCTTCCTTGAAGATCCAGGGTAGGGGCCAGTTGGTTGTACATAGTGTAAAGTTTTGCGCACTACAAATAAACAAAATCGCTTAACACGCTTCCTTGACATAATCAGAAAGTGTTTAGAGCAACTTTAACGAACTGAAATATGCATCTTACGTAAACTTCTCTCTATGAACCGTCTTGCATGCTGACGCTGACGTCAGGAAACTCTTGCTTAAATTACTAGATAATGAATGACATTTTTTCCACGTTCACAGTACAGCAGTCAGCAAGGAAAACCTGCTTAGAAATTAATTTTTTCACAATGCTTCACCATGAGTTCGAATATCATCACTGAAATTACAGGGCAACATACAGACTAAACTCAGAAGCTTACCTTCACATACCGCATACATGATGTGTAAGGCTATAAGAAAGGGAAAAAATGCGAATTAAACAAAAAAAATTGAGAAAGCAAATCAACGCAAAAAAATTCAGCCATGAAACACGAGAGCCATTTAGTTAGTACAAACAATGAAAGCAGAACATATTCGCTTTGGTAAAACACGCTGCATGCGCTGCAGTTCCAGGTGCGCGCTGTCGAGGTTATATCATACGGTGGTGCTGTTAGTAAGGACAGTCAGATTACCTTGGATATTAAGAAACATCTGCAATGGCATTCGGCAAGTTGGCGAAGCATGATCGAATTTCTTTTCACAAGTGTAGGAAACAACGGACACACAGAAAAACCGACATGCACGGAACACCACCGCACGCAAACAAGTTCAAAGCGGTGAAAACACAAATATTTTAGAGTCCCGGTCGAAATTTTGTAGACCACGGGACCGCGTGGCAAACAGCACCGCGGGCTGCTAGCGACACTGGTGGGCGCGTACCGCGCACGCGCGTCCTTTTAAATGCGAATGCATTTCTTAGTCGGGCTATGTCAGGCATCCGGCGTTGGCGTTGTCCGCGGCAGGTGTTATCTCTCCGCTCTCACTCCCTCTCCCATATCAACAGCTGCGGGCGCGCGCGCTTATTCTCGCCCCTAGAAACCGGAGCAGGTGGTGCGGGCGGGGTAGCGGAGAGTGAGTGGAGAGGAGGAGCGCGCTCTGGTGTGTGAGGGTGCTCGCATCGCGGGAGCTCGGCGGAGCTCCCGCGAAAAAAAAAGAAAAAAAGCAAAAAAAAGGAAAAAAACAGGCGCTGCGCCGTGCTCCCGACCGGGCTGCAGAAATTAGGCGCCTTTTCCTTCTTCGAACCACAACCACCATATATAAATGGAGTGAAGCGCGCGCGAAATGCATTTGCATTTCCTCACGATTCCCTTCGGGGAGGTGGGGGCATTTTTTTCACCTACCAGCCTCCTCGTTCGCTGGCTTCAAGTGCGCGCGCGGCGGAGCTCCAGAGAACTAGCAAGGTGTGACCTCTTCCGTCGCCGCGGATACACCAATGATATCGTGATGAAATCGTGAGCGACGATACCGTTATGTAAATAAGGAACTTGTACGGACAATGTTTGCAGCACCCCGCAATTGCCACGTTGTTCCCAGGCAATCCGAAGAGCGCGAAACACGCTATGCGTGAGTTTTTCTCAATTCAACATGTGATACGTTTATCCAGCGGTTTTCACTCGCGGAACTCATGCATGCTGCGATTTATTGTGGTGCTCGGTTCAAGTATCCTACGCCTATTCATATGCGTTATGAAACAGTAAATACGACATCCGCCGGTTTATACCAGAAAACTAGAAGGAAGTCCACGATGAAATCCTGCAAGCAGGCGAGAAATACGCCCTTGACCCCGAGCCGGGACGAAGTTTTCGACAAATAGAGAAGTTTTCATTCAGGCAAATCCCTCGGCGCAGAAGTGGCCCCTTGCGCTTCCTCTGACGTTCCGATGCATGCGCACTTGAAGCGAGCAAGCGAGCAGGCTGGCACGTAATAAAAAACGCGCGTGCGCAGTGCACGCTTTTAATACACTGCGAACTTCACTTGTCTGTTCAAATAAATCATAGACCGTTACGTTTTGTAAAACGAACAATCCTAAATCGAAGGCAACATAGGCCTGCTGCGAGATTTACGTGCACCCTCCGTCCCACGCATTGGCCTTTCACGCAAATGTCGTTACGCTTCACTGCAAGACACAAGATGTTTCGTGTACACTAAACTAAGCGTATTCAGTTCCGTACTGGCATAGAATTGCTTATTATGGGGTCTTAGATTGGCCTTTTACAGCGTTAGCTGTTATGAGATCACAACAAGGGTCGTTTTTGGCGCCGTAGTTGTCCGCCGCCGGCGTCCGTAAAAGCTATCGCTCGAAATAAGAAAAAAAAAACGAAATAAGGAGACATAACCAAGATGGAACGGTGTTCGAACATGGGTCCTCTCCGTGGCAGCCCAGTAGTCTTACCTTTGCAAAAAGAACCTATACAGGCGTTGTGTCGCGAAGCAAACGCGTTAACATATGTAATACAGCGTGGTAGAAGAGCAAAATACTAGGCGTCACATAATGCAAGTTCTGTAACCAGGCGTCACAAAATACGAATTACTTAACGAGTGGGTCGTTGAATGCTTTCAACCCATTACAAAGGGCCAAAATTCTTCATCGTCATCAGCCACCGCATGGACAAAGTGCACATTGTCTTGCAGATGCGTATAGGGTACCTCGCTTCTCCGCAAAAGGACGATTAATGGTGTAGTGGGTGCTTTCCAACTTGACGAAAGTTATGATTTATGGTGTAGTGCGTACCTTGAGAGCGTACTTATATTAGTAGCCCCAATAGAGTTTACAACGGGATCTAGAAGCGCCGCTGTTCCAGCTTTCGCTCCGACTGTGCTGTCCTTTCGGCACCATCCTTGCGTTTTTTTTTACAACCTATTAACGCGACAGCGTTAAAAAGCTCGTTTCGCAGAAATTGGGGTGTCGGCGTCGGCGTTCTTGGTTGTGAGCGAAAAATCATCATCTTATCCGCGACCGAAAAACCGAGAAAGATGCACATAAAATATATCATAAAAATTTCCGGGTCAGAGTGAGGATTGAATCCAGATCGTCTGCATGGCAAGCAGGTGTTCTACCACACAGCCACGCGTATGCTTGGAAATACATTGAAAATAACTCCCTCTGCTTGGCAATCCAGTGAAAACAACTCGTGCTCCACAAACACATGTGTCGTGTATACATACGTCACAATACAACATGTAACATCGCAGTAATATGGCGTGGTACAAGCGTACCATGCCATCGGGCGTCACAACACGGGAATATCATAACGACATAGTTGTTTAAAGCCAGCCACCCATTACAAAGGCACACACGTTACTGCGCGTATTCCCTTAACACCACGTTGTGAGTGTATAGCAAGTTCGAAAACATTTCACCCGCACAGTTGCTCGTGGTTTAAAGCATGCTAACCATTATATAGGCTACACAGCTTACGCTACCGCCATCTACCCTTGAAGGCGAATATCAAGTGTCCTCCCATTTTTTTTCAACCTGCCAACGAAGCAACTCACCATAGAGAACAGAGAGCAGTGCAATGGCTATCTTGTGGGCCATTCTGTAACTTCGTTTTCTCGTCTTGAAGCAGATAAGAGTGCTGAGCCAACCTAAGTATTCCTTTTATTAACTATGTGTGTGCAGGAAGTCGTGGAGTGCACTTTAGGACAACTACGTCATTCGTGGCTCTTCCGATAGTCAAAACAAACTTATTCCGTGCGTCAGTAGACACGACACCACGAAAAGCGATTAAACGCGGATGTTTTGAGTTTGTTCACCTTTGGGCACCCAAGAGATTCTACAGTTTCGTAATTGCCCGGATATGTTCAATGAAACTTCCGATTCTCTGACGCAGTTGACAATGTCATTACTTACGGTATGAGGAAACTTTCAAAAAAAGCGATATTTTATTTATTTGATTTGCTCTCTGCCGACTGTACTGGCCCCACCCCAAGAGCGTTCATTTGAAAGGTCAATGTGCCCAAGTGTTGAGAAAAGCGTCCTTTGTTCCGTTGGGCATAACATTAATGAAAACTGTATCTTAATCATGAGAACAAGCGGTAGAAGTCAGTCACGCGGAATGAGGTAAAAACCGAGCGCCGCGTTCGTTTTGTTTTGGTTTTGTTCTCGTGAAACTAAGAAAAACAGAATATTAGCTCGCTGTTTCCATAATTACTTTTGCTGTAGCGACACTCATCTGTACGTGAATAGAGATGGCAACAAAGGTAGCAATGAAAATTTCTAATTTATTAACTCTTGCATTAGTGGAGATAGGCGGTCTGGCCAAAAGGCCAGATTGAGCACCTCAGACTGTAGTGCTAATTCCCTATTTCAGATGTAGAAAAGGTGGGTTCTGGCAAACAGTGCAGAGTTATGAAAGCCGGCCACTTTCGGGAGTGATCCTCCTTTCGTGAGGGTTTATATATATATATATATATATATATATATATATATATATATATATATATATATATATATATATATATATATTATATGTGTGTATGTGTGAGTGTGTGTGTAAAGATACAAAGAAAAACGCTTTTTCAGTAGCTGTAAATGACAGCAACATAATCTTCGTCCTTGCTATGGGCCAAGTGTCGTGACGCTACTTCTTTGTCATCGCCACTGTCATATATGCTCAGCATTATTACCCCCTTAATTAAAAAAAAACTTCCCCATCTCCCGCTAAAGGGAACCATGTGTGGATGCGAAGCAGCGGGGGAGATAATTAGCTTGAGCGGGAGGAACGTCGCCGCTCTCGTTTCACGGCAGCGGTCCGGGCGCTCATCGCGGCGCTGCACAGGAGAGAGAATGAGGCGCGCGCACTCCGTCATTTTCATACCGCGGAACTACCGTGGCGCCCCCAGCGGAGTATGCAGCTGTCGCACCACCTGTCGTGCGCGCCGCTCTGTAGAGGATTCCTAAAGGAGAGAACGGGGTGACTGTAGGAGAGAAGAGAGAAGACGTGCATGCGCTGTGGGGGGTGTGGGACGCGGGAGCCGCTCCGTAGAGTAGCGGATTCCTAGAGGAGAGAGGGGGAGAGGACGCGCATGCGCTGTGGGGATGTTGACGCGGGCGCCGCTCCGTAGAGTAGATGATTCCTAGAGGAAAGAAAGGGGGGTGAGCGTAGTACAAGATAGCGGGAGGGGACGCGCATGCGCTGTGGGAAGCGGGGGCCGCTCCGTAGAGTAGAGGATTCCTAGAGTAGATAAAGGGGGGTGAGCGTAGAAGAGGAGAGAGAGAGGAGGAGGGGACGCGCATGCGCTGTGGTGGTGTGGGACGCGGGTTGGGGGGGACGGACTAAGCCCCCTCCAAACACATGCAAGCAAGATCTAGGAATGGGGTCAACCTGGGCGACAGACACCACCTGCCTAGCCATTGCTAAGCAGCCTCTCTGTGCTCTCGGCCATGACTCTGATGACTGTAGTAGTGGTTGACAGCCTTCATATCACTACAGTGTTCTGGTTCGCATGATGGGTGCTTCCCTACTTCATGAAAGTGGCCGGACGCGGGACGGGGGGACGCGGGACACGGGACTCGGGACGCGGCAGGGACGGACAGAGCCCCGAGCATAAGATGCTTCGCATCTAAAATCATCGTCCCGATGAAGCACGTGAAAATTTGTGGCGAGTTTCTTCGGCGCTTTGTGCACTGAGGCCCGTCCCGAACAACATCGTCATTGACGTCACTGACGCGTCGGAGAACTCTGTAGGGTTCGAAGTATCTGCGCAACGGCTTTTCGTAGGGCCCACGACGACGAATAGGTGTCCAAACTCACAGTTTGTCGCCCACGTTGTATGTGACGGGTCTGTGCCGAAGATTATAGTGTCTGGCGTCATAGTCCTGTTGATCGGTTAAGCGCAACCAGGCAAGTTGCCGAGCTTCTGGTCGCTGCGTAAACTTTTCAGCGTCCGTTTTATTGCCATTATTTTCGTGAGAAGCATTGCGTCAACTGTAGCTTCGCGGCCGTAAACGGGACTGAAAAGTGTCTTCCTAGTGGTCTCCTGACAAGCCGGGTTGTACGCAGGTGTGACGTAGAGTAGAACATCGTCCCAGTTCTTGTGCTCTAAATCTACTTACATAATGATAATTTCAGCCATCGTCCTGTTGAGACGCTCAGTCAGCCCATTGGTCTGGGGATGGCAGGCGGTTGTCTTCCTGTGAGCGGTACCACTTAGTCGCCAAAGGGCGTCCAAGAGCTCGGCCATGAACGCAGTATCTCTGTCGGTGATAATTACTGCGGGAGCGCCGTGCCTTAAAGTGATGGCATCGATAAAAAATCATGCCACATCAGGTGCTGTTGCCCGTCGCGGCGCTCCTGTCTCGGCGTATCGGGTGAGGTAATCGGTGGCGACGATTATCCACCTATTTCCGGTAGTAGACGTTGGGAAGGGGCCCGAAAAATCCGTGCCTATGTGTGCAAATGGTGTAGTCGGCATCTGAACAGGCTGCAGCAGGCCGGCTGTCTTGACGGATGGTGGTTTGCGGCGCTGAAAGTCTACACATGCCTGCACGTAAGTTTCCATGACCGTGTCAAGTTTAGGCCAGTAATAGTTCCGCCTAATCCTTGCCAACGTCCGGGTGTAGCCCAAGTGGCATATTACTCGACGGCCGACAACTGCTCAAGCCGCTATCAGTGCGCAGAGGGATCTGCTTAGACGTTGATTTTTCATTTTCCGTCTACAATTAAGCCCAAATAAAGCGTTCTGTATTGCCCAGTCTTGCAGCTGCCTTCTTCACCGTCACAACCACGTGACAATATTATTTATAGACGGTATGGGCCTCGTGGCGTATGATGTATGTGCGGGGAGGCGTTTATTGGGAGTCCTAGATAAATTGGAAATCTAACATACGTACAAACAAAGCGCGAAAAAGAAATCAACAATAATAGCGAAAACATAGCCCATGACCTGCGTAAGCAGCCGTTTATGTCGTATAGAAGCGATAGCATAAAGATAACATCAAAAGCACATGTGACTAAGTGATGATTGATAATGTGAAAACGTTTCAGCTTACAATAAGAAATATTACATGGACATCATTTCCAATATACACATGGATTGCAAATAGAGCTTTCCTCAGTAGATGATATACGCAAAAAGTGACGGTCGAAGTTCCAATCGGTTATTTTCTCATACTTTTGGTAAGAGCCCTTCATAGACGCATGATGCATAGAAAAGCCGATGACAGACATGCGTCAGTATTAACGTAGAAGCGCGTCAATATATGATTGTGTAATGTTAAAATACAAGTTATTGGCACGAAAATGCTTTTGGGCGTAAAAGGTGGTGGACAAACTAATGCGCGTATTCACAAATAAGTAACAAATGAAAAAAAAATTACAGCAGTGAGTTGACTGCTGCGGAGATAATCATTCTTTGATTATGATGAAGTGGTGCTTTTATTGCAGCCATAGTTGGGATGGCATCTCAGCGCAATGCAGAGAAAGAGAGAATTTAAATGGCGCTTTGCTCCCGTTGTAGTATTATTTTTAAAAATGAAAAAAAACGTCTCTATTCGAAATTCCAATGTATCGCTTAGGCACCTTAGATAGGCGGACACGGTCAGAGACGAAAACTTATATTATTTATTGGTAGTAGAGTAGTTATAAAGATAGCGTCCATGCAGATAAGGGAACGTAGGCATTCATGTTTAAGCGTAAGTGTCATTATAATTAAGTTGCATGGGGTAACACGTTAATAATATGCACTCACAAGATAACTAATATCAGGGTGACGCCAGATACACAAATCACCGCGTCTGGCGTAAACTGGCGCTTTTTGACCACATGAAAATATTTTAAAAAAAGCATACATAGCCGGTGGGCGCGGATGGAAGCTGGAGAGAGGGAAAAACTGTTATCAGAATTACAGATTTAGCTGAATCAATGTTGCACCGACAGCAGGTCTAGCAACGAGCCGCTCCAAGTAGTGGAGAAGCACAGTAAGATGGATGTTAGACCTTTTGTTCTTTCGTTCAACGATGGGAACGGACGATACGACACATTAATTCAGCGGTCTGATTAAGTCCGAAGAAGCCCGGAAGCCAGTGTTTACCGCACTATCCATCAGTTTAAGGAGATAATCTCTTAACGCTTACGGAAGATTACCACTGAGTGCTTCAGTGGATTAAACGACGGTTCAGGCTGCTATTCAAAAATATTTTCGCTTTACTGCAGTTGCTTTTCGAGATGAATTCAATAATAAGAAACTGGTGGGCGTTGAAAACGCCAGCCGAGTATACACATCGGCTTAGTCATACTTCGAGAGATGGGTCGACATTTCCAAGACAGGTGCAGAGTTCAGCTCCCTTTGTGCATTTCCGACTAGGGAGAGACTTCTCCGCATTTGAGGTTGCAACGTACTGTCTACCTGGCGGAGAAGCAAACAATGCCTGAAGGGTACGTCAGAGCTGGCAGAAAAAAAAGCATTGACGGAGGTTGAACGAACTAGGAACATCCATGTCGGCCGAGGTTATTGTCACCAAAGGTCACCACCCATTGAGCAGTGTATGGCATTTGCTCAATTTTTCCGCGTCAATACCGAAACCGAGGTCCTATTTGTGCTTGAAGGGTGACGAAGTGGCAATATCAATAAGAATGTTAAAAATCGTTTTTATACTACTATATGCCAGCATTTCTGGCAAATCTTTGTGCCAAGTGTCATCTCCATGTGTGCCGAATAGGCACTTAAAGGGGCCCTGCAACACTTGTTGACCATGGTCAGAAAACGCTGCCGATCGGTAGTCGAGGCTCCCGAGAATACGCGAGCCAAATATTGTAGCGCAGCATGCGGCCTGGAATTCACAATAAATTCTCAAAGTCAGCTAAAAACTGCTTTCTCTTTTCTCGACAAATCACGCTACAAGCTCAAAAATCACTCGTCACAGCCATTGTATCAGCCATTGGCTGATTTGAGCATGGCGCGCTCGGTCGTTACTGGGGCCGCCGCGTGAGGCAGCGACTTGTCGACGCACGTGCGCGCGCGATTGTACTGAAAAGCCGCGTATTCGAAGAAAAAATCATAGCATATCCATGGAGTGAATGATTATGAGTGGGCGAAGCTCCGGAGGTTCATCGGTAAACCGTGAATCTTCCGTGAAATTCGCCCAGTACATCATCAAAGACGTGACAAACACTGTGTGTATACATACAAGAAATTTATATTTTATTCGTGAGCCGTGATTTTCCGTTTTGTTTTCGTTTCTTCGTTGGTCGTGGTTACCGTTTACATAAGCCGTGGCTTCCGTTCCCCCTTTCATTATAACGGCTTTATGGTCGGTGAAATGGAGTGTGAGAGGTTCGTGGATGGGTCGTAGTCGAAAGTTTCCAAAGACGAGATCGATGCAGGTTCCTCGGATGGTGGTTGGTTGCATGCGGTCAAACGATATGCATGTGAGACCATATCGCGATGCCATGTGTTGTATGGCATCGCGATCGTCATCATCGTCAGCGTCATCGTTATGACGCATAGTGGGTACATTCCATGTGCTGTGCCGTGATGGCAGCGTCATCGTCATCGCACAGGGGTGGCTACGACAACGACGCAGGACGCTGGACTAGCCTATGCCCTAAGGAGCTTCGCCCCTAAAAAAGAGAAAAAGTGCTGAAGGTCACGAGGCGCGCGTGACGTAGTTTACTTCCCCGTGCCATCACTCCCTGCTTAGCTTCCAGCGCTTTCGTCGGGACGAGTGAAGAGAGAAGGCAATTGCAGAGTGCGACAAATCTTTGTAACTCCGCTCGTACTTGACGGATTCTAAGGCTCGTATTCGGAAACGCTCCTTACCTCAGTGAGGGAGGGGGGCCTTAACTACGTGAGGACGCCTTATCGCGTATTCAGAAACGCTCCTTAGCCAAGGTTCCCTCACTGAGGCCTTCCTTGGTGCTCCCTCAAGTTAAGGTAGGGCTGGGGCAACCTTCGTGCCTCTTTACCTCGCTCGTTGCACTGAAAGGGTGCTTCTCTGCAGTGCTTTGTAAACTCTCGTGTCTGCCGACAGGGGGGAAAGGAGGTACATCAGCGCTCCGCCGAAGCGGCCAGTTGAAAAAACAGAATGGCGTTCTGCGCGTCGTTGGCTGACTTCGCGCAACGAGCGAGTGATTTCTTGTACGGTGACCTGTATCGCTATGCGACACCGTCAATCAGAAACCCGAGGGATCGCCTGAACCCTCTAGAGCTATAAAACGAGGAAGAATTCCGGATGAGGTATCGCTTCACGAAGCAGTCTGTGGTGCACATACTGGAAGAGCTGCGCCTCAAGTATGAGTAATGATAACAGAGGAGAGCCTCTCCCGCCTTTGCTAAAGCTGCTAATCACTCTGCGATTCTACGCAACCGGCGCGATGCAGTGTGTTGTTGGGGACCTTGCCAACGTGTCGCAGCCGTCGGTGAGCAGAAGCATCTGGGAGGTGACACAAGAAATCTGTGTGAGACTCTTCCCGAAATACGTGC
>JALIZH010023718.1:0-19104 GCA_030522465.1 Rhipicephalus appendiculatus | reverse complement strand
TTCAAATGCTAGCGTTATACGGCATATTGCAGACATCGTTTGAATGCTTGTCAAAAGGCGTATGACCCTTCGCAGGCTGTTTCAACATGCTGATAAAAAAGTCTTATTGGTAACAATATGTGATTCTAGAATATCATTCGGTGACATTGCGCCAAGCTACGAGAACGCAATATGCAGAGATAATACACTATAAGTGGGGCTGCCCTGCCTGAACTCTACATGAAAAATTCGGCAGATCCCACTCATTCTGGGAGTCGATGTCATGCGAAGCAGTTGTTCATTAGGGGCATATACCAAATACTCTTTATTGCTTTGAGTCAAGTGTTGCGAGTTGGACCGACATCTTCGCGCATTTTGTGGAGTTGTGGTTACATCGTGGGAAGGTTTTGGGGGGGGGGGGCGGAAGGAGAGGGAGAGTACTTGCTGAACTATTTGTGAGCGCCTATTTTGTGGAAAGTACCTATTTGAGGAAGCAACAATCTGGGGGAAGGGGGGGGGGGGTGAGACACCTAGGCCTTCCACCCCTTCCGGCTACGGTAGTGATCGGGGGCTTACCGGGCACGTCGACTACACTGACGCCCAAATGTTATCCTATGGTCCGACGTGACGTCGGCACTCACCTTGGAGCACAGATGTCAGTTTTGTCGAAATGAACTACGTGCATGCTACGACGCGTCGATGTGCGCATCATTAGAAGCGGTTTTCGCCGTGTTCCTCCGGGTTGAGCAATGGCTGATGATAGCTTGGCGAGTCATAGGTAATATGTAATGTTTATTGCATTGTTACAAACGGCGATAGCGAACACTGCAACCACAGTTGACGTTGCGGTGATATGACGCCATTGTAGAGTTTTTCTCGTAACGTGTTTCAAGCAGTGGCGTAGCTCTGAGGGTGAATACTTCACAGCCATGCAGAATGCCTGTGTTCGATTGTGACTCTAATTTTGATTTTCACTCTTCCCGTCTCTCTGATATTTCCCTCACCGACAACGCTACCGACGCCTGCCCCGCATTTTCTGCGACACAAGTTCCATGACGCGATCGCGTAATGATTTCTTGAGTCTGTTATCTCCTTTCCTGGGTTGATACAAACTGTGAATCACCTGCGGCTCACACCCGCATTCCATGGGCCATGGTATGCGGGTATGTGCCTCACGTGACTGAAGTAAAGGGTTTCAGGAAGTACGCGACAGGTATCTTATGCTATTCATGTAATGACCTGCTCATCGTGTTCGCCATACACTAATGCCCTCCCATGAAAACTTTGGTATGTGTCAAGTTAACGAGACAACAACGAGAGCGGCCAGACATAGACGGCCAGATATGTAGATACGTAGATAGAAACGGTCAAAGTGGTTTTGGCTTGCTAAGTAAGGCTTCGCATTTCAAGCTTAAATGGTAGCAGCCTGAGATTGAATGCGAGGGCATACGTTATGTCTTGTTGTCGACTGTTAAATATGAAGTAAAACGAATGACAACAAAAACTCCCATCATCATGAACGGGTATGTCCCACAGAACTTGGGCAAATCCAACATCTCACCACTTGTGTACTAAAAATGAAGAAGGCCAAAGTTCGTTCAAGAAATGGCTGCGAAGCGATGGCGGCGAGCCAAAGACCCCGAATACGTACAACGAGAGAATACTTGGGAACGGGAAAGGCAACGGCCGCTGCGAGAAGACCCTGAAGCGGTGGAAGCCCTACGCCAACGAAGAAGGGCCCGCAGATCTATGCGACGTGTGAACGACCGGTTTCAGCGCGAGTTTCTGTCTCTGGAGTTTGGACATCCGTGTCATGTCTATGACTGGCTGCGGTTTAACTCGAACCTCTCTGCGCTGAGAATCAACCTACAAACAAGCAGTATCACCTAGCTAAAGCCTTGCAACAATCTAGCAGCAACCTAGAAACAACCTAGCTTCACACAGCTAAAGCCAAGCAACAACCTAGAAGCAAACAGTTTAGACTTCGGAATCGTCCAGTTTCGCTTTCGCGACTCAGTGGAAGCTTCTCCTTTTTCTTAGCGGACAAAGATCTTATCGCACAGTATTGCTTTTGCTGTCGATGCAAAATGAGGATCGGGAGACAAGCATCTGCCTCATTGTCAGATCCGCCTTAACTATGCAGCGCCGTGAGGTCAATTATATGTACGGTGCGGTGAGCTTCAAGGCCTTTCTCGGAATGGACATATTCATCACCGAGAGCCCCGTCATCGGTAGGACACGACGTCGGTTATGTCTAGAACCTTCGTAGAAGCTCATAGAGAGAGAAAGGTTAAGTGAAAGGCAAGGAGGTCAACCTGAAGAAAATTTTCGGTTTGCTACCCTGCACTGGGGAAGAGGTAAGGGGGAATAGAAAAGGTAAGGAAGGAAAGAAATTGAGAAAATGTAAAAAAAAAAATTACACCATCTCCCGCTAAAGGGAACCATGTGTAGATTCGAAGCAGCGGGCGCTAACGCTTACACGGGCGGCGGCGTTGACGTTGGCGCTCATCGCAGCGTTGCGCAAGAGAGAAACCTGGGGAGGCGCAAAGCACGCAGTGACGGACCGGTGTTTCCTACTGGAACATGTCAATCGTTGCTAATGGGCAATGAGAGACAGAACACTCCGACTGGACACAGAGACCCGCAGTCCGCTTTTAGTGAACGCGCACGCTGCGAATTTTTATTCTTCAACAACGCACACGAGAAATCTCCCACCGGCACTACCTTGCAGGTCAAGATCCATTGCCATATATACGGGGTGGCCAGTGAACGGTTGTGCAGCGCGAGCGGTCGGTTTTTTTCAACCAAGAAACTCGCTAGCAGACGCTGCCTGCGTCGGCGTCATGAGGTGAGAGAGGGGGGGGGAGCGTAGGAGAGAGAGGGGGAAACGTAGGAGAGGAGAGAGAAGGAGGGGGGGACGCGCATGCGCAGTGGGGGGTGTAGACGCCGATGGGAGGGATGGCTACAGGAGAGAGGGGAGAGCGTGGGAGGGGAGAGAGGGAGGGGACGCGCATGCGCAGTGAGGGTGTGGTCGCCGCAGAGAGGGATGCCTGGAGGAGAGAGAGGGGAAGATGAGGTTTTAGATGCGAAGCATCTTATGCTTGGGGCTATGTCCGTCCCTCCCGCGTCCCGCGTCCGGCCACTTTCATGAAGTAGGGAAGCACCCATTATGCGAACCAGAACACTGTAGTAATATGAAGGCCGTCAACCCCACCACAGTCATCAGAGTCATGGCCGAGAGCACAGAGAGGCTGCTTAGCAATGGCTAGGCAGGTGGTGTCTGTCGCCCAGGTTGACCCCATCCCTTGATCTTGCTTGCATGTGTTTGGAGGGGTCTTAGTCCGTCCCTCCTTCCCGCGTCCCACACCACCACAGCGCATGCGCGTCCCCTCCCCCCTCTGTGTCCTACGCTCACCCTCTTTCTCTCCTCTAGGAATCCTCTACTCTACGGAGCGGCCCCTGCGTCCCACACCCCCCACAGCGCGTGCGCGTCCCCCTCTCCTATCCTGTCCTACGCTCACCCCCCTTTCTCTTCTCTAGGAATCATCTACTCTACGGAACGGCGCCCGCGTCTCACAGCGCATGCGCGTCCTCTCCCCCTCTCTCCTCTAGGAATCCTCTACTCTACGGAGCGGCTCCCATGTCCACACCCCCACAGCGCATGCACGTCCCCTCCCCCCTCTCTCTCCTCTCCTACGGTCCCCCCCCGTCCTTTCCTCTAGGAACCCTCTACGGAGCGGCGCGCACGACAGGTAGTGTGACAGCTGCATACTCCGCTGGGGACGCCACGGTAGTTCCGCGGTATGAAAATGACGGAGCGCGCGCGCCTCATTCTCTCTCCTGTGCAGCGCCGCGATGAGCGCCCGGACCGCTGCCGTGAAACGAGAGAGGCGACGTTCCTCCCGTTCAAGCTAATTATCTTCCCGCTGCTTCGCATCCACACATGGTTCCCTTTAGCGGGAGATGGGTAAGTTTTTTTTGTATTATTTTTTTTTGAAAGGGTTTGCGCATGCGCAGTAAGGGTGGTCAGGACGCACACCACCACCACCGGATTGAACTTCACCTTAAGCTGCTTCGCATCTAAAATGCATTCAGTGTGAACACGTCCGGTTTCCTGCATACCCGCCTGCACCGTCTGGATCCATCATTTCAACTTCAACTTCCTTTCGGACTATCCCGATCCGAAACAACAGTCCTGTGTCGCCTATGGCTAGGGGTGTCCTTTACGAACAGCTTTGCTTACCGAATTGGAATGACTGGCAGTGCTGCTTGTGATCACTGTGGTAGTGAGGAAACCATTGCGCACGTCCTGTGTCATTGCCCGCACTACAGCTCCCCGAGAGAACAGCTCCTTAGCACGCCTCGATGACCAGCCGCTTTCCGAACAATCAGTTTTGGAGTGCCGGAACGTTCGAGCTTCCAACCGGAAGGCGATAAAGGCGTTGCTAAAGTTTCTGCGGTCAACTGGACTCGCTAAATGGCTATGACAATCCTTTGCTCGAGTGTGTGTGTGTGTGTGTGTGTGTGTGTGCGCGCGCGCGTGTGTGTGTGTGTGTGTGTGTGTGTGTGTGCGTGCGTGCGTGCGTGCGTGCGTGCGCGCGCGTTTCTTTATCTTCTTGTTTAGCTCTCTTTTTCAATAGTAGAAGCTCATAAAGGTCCACTTGTAGCTATACAAACGAGAGGCCACAGAGGGATGTAGAAATGTCTCTCATGCATTTGTCTCTTATGCATTCGTCTAAGACGACCGACTCGAAGGCGAAAGCCATCTTCTTTATTTTCTTCTCAGTCGATGTCGTGATCTTCCACTGCCGCCCTCCGAAAGCTTTCTGCAACTAACGTGGTTTTGCACTGCCTCCAAAATCGGAGGCATTTCAAGCTTTCCGCCCCTTACCTGGTTTTGCACTGCCTCCGTGACGGGCCACCTTTGACCAAGCGACGATGTCTTGTGATGACGCCATCATTTGAGCTCACATTATATACTGTCATAGTGACGTCATCGTGATACGGATTTTTTGCATCGCTGGTGTTGACGCCGACAGCCAAATTTCGCGTTTGATAACATATCTAAGGCTTTCGCCTCAAAAGCGGAAAATTGGCCGCGTATCTGCGTGCTTCCCTGCAAATGTCGTCGAAATACGATAGTCTTGTGCCTGCTGTACTACTATGTTTTGCCTTGCCTCAGACAGCGCCTACTCTACGTTGAATTGGCCGCATCTGGCTGGCATTGATAAAATAGAGGAGGCGCTGCGCGAGATATGGACGTCATTGAAAAATTACACCATCTCCCGCTAAAGGGAACCATGTGTAGATGTGAAGCAGCGGGCGCTAACGCTTACACTGGCGGTGGCGTTGACGCTGGCGCTATCGCAGCGTTGCGCAGGAGAGAAAACTGAGGAGGCGCAAAGCACGCAGTGATGGAGCGGTGTTTCCTACTGGAACATGCCAATCGCTGCTAATGGGCAATGAGAGACAGAAGACTCCGACTGGACACAGAGACCCGCAGTGCGCTTTTAGTTAACGCGCACGCTGCGAATTTTTATTGTTCAACAACGCACAGGAGAAATCTCGCACCGGCACCACCTTGGAGGTCAAGATCCATTGCCATATATACGGGATGCACAGTGAACGGTTGTGCAGCGCGAGCAGTCGGTTTTTTCAACCAAGAAACTCGCTAGGAGACGCTGCCTGCGTCGGCGTCACGAGGCGAGAGAGGGGGGGAGCGTAGGAGAGGAGAGAGAGGGGGGGGGGGGACGCGCATGCGCAGTGGGGTGTAGACGCTGTGGGCAGGGATGCCTAGAGGAGAGAGGGGGGGGAGCGTAGGAGGGCTGAGAGAGGGGGGGACGCGCATGCGCAGTGGGAGCCCAGGCAGGGATGCCCAGAGGAGAGAGGGGGGAACATAGGAGGGGAGAGAGGAGGGGAGGCGCATGCGCAGTGAGGGTGTGGTTGCCGCGGGGAGGGATGCCTATAGGAGAGAGAGGGGGAGAGGAGGTTTTTTTTTATTTTTATTTTTTTTAAAGGGTCTGCGCATGCGCAGTAAGGGAGGCCACGCCGCACACCACCACCGGATTAAGCTTCGCCATAAGATGCTTCACATCTAAAACATGAGCTTGTGCTGAACCAAGGGCATTACACCGTGACCAAGGCCCACTGCCAGCGGCAGCACCTTATCGTCGGCACAGGGCTTTTAAGGCGAAAGCCTTTAATGTCTCATGCTCACGTCCGTCCGGTGTCCGTCCGTCCGGTGTCCGTCCGGCCGGTGTCCGTCCGTCCGTCCGTCCGTCCACACCCCCCACTGCGCATGCGCCAACCCATTAAAAAAAATAAAAACCTCCTCTCCACCTCTCTCTCCTCTAGGCATCCCTCCCCGCGGAGGCCACACCCTCACTGCGCATGCGCGTCCACTCCCTCTCTCCCCTCCTACGCTCCTCCTTTCTCCTCTCCTACGCTCCCCCTCTATCCTCTAGGCATCCTTGCCCGCGGCGTCCACACCTCCACTGCGCATGCGCGTCATCCCCTCTCCTACGCTCCCCCCCTCTCTCGCCTCGCGACGCCGACGCAGACAGCGTCTGCTAGCGAGTTTCTTGGTTGAAAAAACCGACTGCTCGCGCTGCACAACCGTTCACTGGCCACCCCGTATATATGGCAATGGATCTTGACCTGCAAGGTGGTGCCGGTGGGAGATTTCTCCTGTGCGTTGTCGAATGATAAAAAATTCGCAGCGTGCGCGTTAACTAAAAGCGGACTGCGGGTCTCTGTGTCCAGTCCGAGTGTTCTGTCTCTCATTGCCCATTAGCAGTGATTGGGATGTTCCAGTAGGAAACACCGGTCCATCACTGCGTGCATTGCGCCCCCAGGTTTCTCTCCTGTGCAACGCTGCGATGAGCGCCAGCGTCAACGCCACCGCCAGTGTAAGCGTTAGCGCCCGCTGCTTCGCATCTACACATCGTTCCCTTTAGCGGGAGATGGTGTAATCTTTAAGACGAAAGCCGTTAATGTCTCATGCTCACGTCCGTCCGGTGTCCGTCCGACCTCCGTCCGGCGTCCGTCCGTCCGTCTGTCCGTCCGTCCGTCCGTCTGTCTGTCTGTTCATCCGTTCGTCCATCCATCCGTCTGTCCGTCCGTCCATCCGAGCTCTGGCACGGAGCCAGGTGGCCGCCGAGATGCGCAGACGGACGCCGGTCGCGTCGGACTCTATAGCGCTCGCGCTTTGCTTGCGTAGCGTCGCTGTGCCCAGAGTTTGCAATCATTCTGACGGACGCCGTCTCAATGGACCCAGGCGTTCACGGAATACACATTCCAATTTACAAAGGGTCCGTCAATTTAAGAGCTGGAACGCGGATGGCGTTTGCACGGTGCGCAAAGTGCGAGAAAATACTAACGCATGAGGCCGGAGGAAGATGAGTCTCGCGTCTCGCTGCGATTCGCGGTAAAAAATTAAAGAAGAAAACACGCACCCATTCGGTTTGTGTCTTATCCCATTGAGAGTGTAAAAGAAAAAAGACATGGCATAATCAGTGGAATGGCCACACGCTTTCGCCGAACACACTTTGAAATGTACAAAGTGTCCTTCAATTTTTTCGTGCAAAGCGTCGCAGTTCGTGCAAAGCGTCGCATTTTCAGCGCAGCCTAAAAAACACTAGGGTCTTTAGAATTGCGTACCTATGTATTTTCTAATAAAAGAACACACGTCCTGACACTTACATATTAATGTTGCGCCTCAGGAATGCGTAGTATTTGCTTTTTGATCGAATATGTTCACAAATATGAACGCAAACACCAGTTCAAAGATGGCTGGGCGTTCAGAAAGTAGAAAACTTTGGCCGAGTAGCTGAATCAGGTTACCGACAGACAGACAGACAGACAGACAGACCAAAATTTTTGCGTTGAAGTATCCCAAGAAAAACTATCGTCTTTAAAATTGCTCATTCTCCGGTAATCGAAAGCGGATGTAAGCATGATAAAGCTACCGGCAAAACAGATTAGTGCGAAGCGACGCCATCCAATTTCTGCATGCTTATAGTGAGCGCGCGTAACGTGTGGGTGGAAACCGTCTTTAGCAGCGAGGCGCTCCTGAGCTGCGCGCGGAAGACTGCCCGCCCGCGTGCTGTTACAAGCGTGCGTGGTGCGGCCTTTATTACGTACGGACTGAGCAGAATGAATCAATAGGGTTCGTGTTCACAAAAACGCTTTAATAGAAGAATGTTCTTCAGCGGACACTTGGACCAGTAGGCCGTTTTGGAATAGTTTATACAAAGCTTTGTGATAGCATTTGTCATAACTGCGCGTGCATAATACGCTATTCTCTTGGGTACGCGTGTTAAGTGAAGGAAATAACGTGCGAACGCAACGAACGCTATATTTGCGAGCTCTTTTCTAAAACTGCCTTAATGTTGATGCTAGAAGTATCATTAGCGAAGCCGGAAAGCCAATGGAGAAAACACGTAGGAACGAGAACTTTTGTGCAATTTGATGCCGATGCTCAAGAATAAACGAAGTGATAGCACTTCTATTAAAATATTGACTGCAGCATGACCGTGCAGTCTTCGCTCGAAAGTGAAAGAAAAGGCCATGATATCAATCTTTTGCAGTGCGAAGGAGCGCTTCTTATATGAGCAAAAGGAATGTTAGCTAAAAAATAAAATAAAGACGTATTGCTGCGGAATATACGGTTGGTTCATATAACGACGAAACAATACGTTATCAAGAAAGCTCGCTCTTTATTGCTGAAAGGTGAAAAGAATGAAAGAAACGAAAGGCGATCGAATCTCAGACACAAAGAGAAGCAGAGAAAAACTGAAGGGAAAGTAGGCGAATGAAATGAAAACAGCTCGAGAAAATAGCCTCGAGCAAGCGAAGACCTGTGGCCCTGACCAATGGTCCGACCGTGGGCAGCTAGCGTACATAATGGCTCAAAGAGATTGAAACGCCCTCTGTTCCTTCCTTCCTTCCCGTATAGCTCCCGGGCGAGAAACTGAACGAGAATTCTGTGAAAGAGAGTTTTCCGCGGGCAATTGACTCCGTACCCTGCGCCACCGCCTTGAACGCTTCCATCGTGAACGTATATAGTGGGTCAGATGGGCAGATTCAGGGAGCTACGCAAACATGCGTGGCAAAATGAAACAACCTCATATAGACGCGTTCTAAGAAAAAGGCTTTTGATATTATAAACAAAAGGGATGAAAAATGGAATAGAAGGAGCGAAAAATAAAAGGAGACCTCCGGAGTTTTTTCCCTTTTCCTTCGCTGTTTTTCTTTGCGCTTACAGCAACTGTGGTAAGAAATCTAACCCTGAAACTCCTTCTTGATATGCCAGGTATTGGAGTACGAGAAAACACTTGCAACAGAAACGCTCTATTCACTTCAGTGGAGGTATGCTATAGTATACGGGATGATGCCGCCATGCTCCGCCACGAATCACAAACGAATAAAAAAGAAACACGGAAAGGAAAACAAAAGACAAGCATGAATGATGTGTCAATATGTCCACACGACCTGCAGGTACAAAGGACCAAGGCGTTTACTTTACGGACGCGGAGGTAGATACATGGCACGCTTGTAGTTTGCCTATATGAGAAGAAACTACGTTGTACCAAGAAATGGGATTCTTTACGAATACTATTACAAACTGCTGCAGGTATAACTAAAGGCATAAAATTTCCAAGCATTTATTTATTAAACTTGATATTGCCTGTTTCCGATAGGCTGTTGTGCTAATAAGCATCGCGATTATTCAGAGCCCATATTGTTGATTGTAAGTTTTGGTTTCGGTATGTCTTATTGAAGCGGTAAGGCCACTCACGCTTGAAGCGTCATAAATCGAATTATGACGCCTAGCAACTTATTCAAATAGCGTTGCAGATCGCGACTTTGCCAGATAGTTGTGTGTGTGTGTGTGTGTGTGTGTGTGTGTGTATATGTGTGTGTGTGTGTGCGTGTGTGCGTGTGCGCGCGTGCGCGTGTGTGCGTGTGCGCGTGTGCGTGTGCGTGTGTGTGTGTGTGTGTGTGTGCGTGTGTGTGTGTGTGTGTTTGTGTGTGTTTCATGGTCGGATCTGAAAGTTATAGTTTTATTTTCGTCGCGGGAGCCAGAGAATATAAACCCTTTGATGAACACTGATGTTCGAAGAGCGAGCAGAACGAGTGGTATCGAGCTAATAGAAAGAAAAAAAATGAATGTAAGAAAGGATTAAGTGGCATTGCATGTCTGAGAATATGGAATACGGGAAATCTTAGTATGTGGGGAAAACAATCAATCCGTCTGAAGGTACGAAGCCGCCAAACCAGTAACAAATGCCAAGAAGGAAAGCTCCTCACTTCGAGAACAATTATTCGTCCTAGACAGGTCATGAACTTTCATTTGAAGCGTAACGTCCTATTTTGTGGCGAATTTGTATTAGAAGAGTGAAGCTGTAATTGGACAATATCGGGCTTATGCATTCTGAAGATTGGCTCGGTGAAGAAAGCACGGACACAAAAAGAAAAGAAAATGCAAGCGTCCTTGTTAGAATGTGTACATCATTTTGACATGGCCATAGTGCGGTTAAGTTTTTTTTTTTTTTTTTTTGCGGCTACATTTACTTGTTTTATGCAGCTGCATTTGTGAGAATGAATTCATTTGTACACTCTGTAATAAACTTCAAACACGACAACGCTGTCGATAAGATGTGAGTTCTACATGGAAGGACACGTTTTAGCAGTGAAGCTGCTTAGGCTAGCAGTAATTTGTGTGGCCTATCGGGTATGTGCCACTGTGCGGCCTATCACAACAAAGACTATCATTATCGAACACGGGCATGTGCCACAGAAATGGGGTAAATCCCTCTAATCACCACTGGTTGACTTAAAATGAAGAAAGCAACAGTTACCCCAACAAACGGGAATGTGTCACAGAAATTTCTACGGTTTATCAGAAAACTATCATCTTCATAAGCGAATATGTGCCACAGAAATCGGGTAAATCGTGGCATTGGTAAATCCCACTTAGAATAACAGATGGCTGCGAAGCGGCGGCGGCAAGCCGAAGACCACGAGTACGTACAACGAGAGAGCACTATAGCGAACGGGAAAGGCAACCGCGGCTGCGAGAAGACCCGGATGCGATGGAAGGCCGAAGCCAACGACGACGTGCCCGTGTCGTGTCTGGGACTGTGGTTTAACTCGAACCTCTCTGCTCTGAGAATCAATGTAGTTGATGTACATGATGGAAGAGCATGTACTCCTACCCATTTACCCTGTTCTCTATTGTGTCAATTGTGAGCCATGTGCAATTGTTGTCATGTTGATCAGACTTTTGCTGTTCGCCCTATGCGAAAGTGTTAATTTTTGTGATGTAGAATTGTGAAAGTGTGAATGTATCCCTGAACACTGATATGTCATGTATAATTTATGCTCTGTACATAGTGTAAATAAATTTTTTCCTAAACAGTGACTGTACATGTCCTGTTCTGTTGAAATGTTATTGATGTCCATAGTCTGTGTTAATAAATTTCTCTAAACACAGAAACCATCTGTTTCCGTGTGCTCGTAGTGTCCCACGATTGGAATAAATTTTTTCTAAACACAAACCATCTAGCATCACCAAGCTAAAGCCTAGCAACGATCTACAAGCAACCTAAAACAACCTGCATCACTTAGCTAAGGCATAGAAACAACTTAGAAGCAACCAGATTAGTCATCAGAATCGCCCATTTTCTCTGTTTAAAGGCTTGCGCGGCTTAGTGAAAGCATCGCTAATTTTTTTTAGATGCGAAGCGTCTTATGGCGAAGTTCAATCCGGTGGTGGTGGTGGTGTGCGGCCGACCACCCTTACTGCGCATGCGCAAACCCTTTCAAAAAAAATAAAGATAAAAAACTTCCTCTCCCCCTCTCTCCTCTAGGCATCCCTCCCCGCGGCGACCACACCCCCCACTGCGCATGCGCGTCCCCCCCCTCTCTCTCCTCTCCTACGCTCCCCCCCTCTCTCACCTCGCGACGCCGACGCAGGCAGCGTCTGCTAGCGAGTTTCTTGGTTGAAAAAAACCGGCAGATCCCATGCACTGTGGGAATCGATGTGATGCGAAGCAGCCAGCAAGGAGCAAATCATGCTGTACATAATATGCTTGTCATTATTTACATGTTAGGACCTGTCATTTGTGTTCGTCATACAGTCACGTCACGCAATACAAATTTTGGTGTATATCAAGCTAGCGAACTGGACGCAAGCGCACCATGAGCGTGGCATGTAAATGGCATTGTAGATGACATGCATGCCATGATTTTCATGTTACAACCTGCCACTTATGTTCGCTTAATTTTTTACCTCGAATCGCAACGAGACGCGAGACCAATCTGCCTCCGTTTCGCATGCGTTCGTATTCTCGCGCTCTGCGCATCGTGCGAACGCCATCCACGTTCCAGCGTTTACATTGACGGACACCCTGTCAATTCCAAAGTGTGTTCCTCGAACGCCTGCGCCCACTGAGACGGGGTCGGTCAGAATGGAACGTGGTGCGCGCGTCTCCCTCCTTGCATGATCAGAGACGCTGGTCACAGCGACGCTACGCAAGCAAAGCGCGAGCGCTGTAAAGTCCAACGCGACCAGCGTCCGTTTGCGCGCCCCGGCGCCCAACTGGCACTTTGCCAGGGCACGGCTGGAGGGACGGACGGACGGGCGGACGTCGGACGTGAACATGAGACATTAAAGGCTTTCACCTTAAAATTTGTATGTCAAGCTGGCGAAACGGCCACAAGGGTGTCATGAGCGTGGCATGCAAGTCATGTTGCACATGACATGTCATGATTTGCATATTGCCACTTGTCATTTATCCTCGTCATACAATCACGTCACTGAACAGCAAATTTGGTGTATATCAAGCTAGCGAAACGGCCACGGGAGTACCATGAGTGTGGCATGCAAGTCATCTCGCACATGACATATCATGGTTTCCATAATACCACTTGTCATTTATGCTCGTCATACAGTCACGTCCCTCAATACGAAGTTTGTTGCATATCATGCTAGCGAAACGGCCACGAGTGTGTCATGAACGTGGCATGCAAGTCATGTTGCACATGACATGTCATGACATCCGTATTACCACTTGGCATTTATGTTCGTCATACAATAACGTCACGCCATACCAAATTTGGTGTATATCAAGCTAGAGAAACGGCCGTCAGCGCGCCATGAGCGTGGCATGTAAATCATGTTGTATATGACATGCAGGTCATGATTTTCATATTACCACCTGTCATTTATGCTCGTCGTACAGTCACGTCCCTCAATACCAAACTTAGTGTATTTCAAGCTAGCGAAACGGCCACGAGAGTGTCATGAGCGTGGCATGCAAGTCATGTTGCACATGACATGTCATGATTCTCATATTACCACTTGGCATTTATGTTCGTCATACAGTCACGTCACGAAATACCAAATTTGGTGTATATCAAACAAGCGAAACGGCCGTCAGCGCGCCATGAGCGTGGCATGTAAATCATGTTGTACATGACATGCACGTCATTATCTGCATATTACCACCTGTCATTTATGTTCCTCATACAGTCACGTCACTCAATCCCAAATTTGGTGTATATAAAGCTAACGAAACGGCCGCGAGCCGGCCATGAGCGTGGCATGTAAATCATACTTTTCATGACAAGTTAGTCATGATTTTCATGATATGACCAGCCATTTATGTTCGTCATACAGTCATGTTATGGCATACCAAATTTGGTATAAATCCCATTAACGATACGGCCAGGAGAGCCCAAAGTCGTAGGCGGCTAGATAGATAGATAGATACGCTCAAAGTCGCCGAAGTTCGCTAAGAAATGCTTCGCATTTAAAAACCGACTGCTCGCGCTGCACAACCGTTCATTGGCCACCCCGTATATATGGCACTGGATCTTGACCTGCAAGGTAGTGCCGGTGGGAGATTTCTCCTGTGCGTTGTTGAACAATAAAAATTTCAAAGCGTGCGCGTTAAATAAAAGCGGACTGCGGGTCTCTGTGTCCAGTCGGAGTCTTCTGTCTCTCATTGCCCATTAGCAGCGATTGGCATGTTCCAGCAGGAAACACCGGTCTATCGCTGCGTGATTGCGCCTCCCCAGGTTTCTCTCCTGCGCAACGCCGCGATGAGCGCCAGCGTCAACGCCGCCGCCAGTGTAAGCGTTAGCGCCCGCTGCTTCGCATCTACACATGGTTCCCTTTAGCGGGAGATGGTGTAATTTTTTTCTCGTAATTATCAATAAAGGGTGGCCCCTTATTCTTTCTTTTTGGGTAAAACCACATAGCTACTTTCTACTATTTTCTTTAGCAACAATTTAGTGAACGAGCTTCTCTGCCGCAAATGGCATTAACTTGATTTTTATTCCTTCTTTCTCATGAATATCTTGACGCCTTGCTGCGCAATTACGGCAGTTGCTTGGGACGAGCTACACCCACACTTATCATCCACAAAAAAAAAAAAAAAAAAAAAAAAAAAAAAAAGCTTGTGTATATGAACAAGACGCCGACGGTTCAGGCGAATGAAGGAAGGATCTCCACTGCTCATTTTTTCCCCCAATATCGCTCATTGATTATGACGTAAGTGCATTGGCTGTGCTTTCACAATCTTCCATAAAACGCGCGGCATAGGAATCCGCCCTTCGCTTCAGTGGTCATGTCAGCTCCAGACAATGCACGGTTGCGAAAAATGGTCGACGAAACACCAGTGGGCGTGTTGCAATCATGAACACTTCATTGTCCTCACAGACCGCTCTTGCGAACAACAAAATACTGAAGCTTGTGTTGTAACCTATATAGTCGCGCAAGAACCTGTCATCGAGTTTCTGTAATGAGCAGCTTGTGCCATCGCATTATAGCCTGACAAACGGTTATGACCATGTAGGTTGGGATCGAAAATAAAGCACTCGCTATGTCCAGTTTTCTTTGGATCTTGTGCTTTAATTTTCTTTGAAAACAAGTTCTATTGCTACCATTCGCAGCACCAAAGTGTTTCTATGTGCAGAGTGACTTTGACGTAATATCAGTGCCGAACATTGGCATACAGGCATTCGCACTGTATGACTCCGACTGTCGCACCTGATGTTTATAAATTTTCGTGAATGTTCTGACAAAGACGCTAACAAATTGCCCTACAGTGCGCCTATCTTGGAAATGACTGTGCTATGGCAATGTCGTCAGATATTATCCTCAAGCTTTTTCCCAAGCTTTCTGTTTTGTCATTCTTGATTTATTAAAGCATGTTAATATTCCGAATGCCGTGACGAATCAAACAGCTGTTTTTGTCCATACAGTAAAAAAGAAATGTGTCGTTTTATTATAATCAAGTGAGTTACAGACGATCATTTGAGCAACGGTTTTCTTATCTGGAAGCAGTATGGGGTAGAGGGAAGGCGAAAGAAAACTACGATGTTCAAACTCTTGTTTATCATAATATCATTAGAGACGTAATGTTCCTTACCTCTTCAGTTTGTGCCGGTTTCATGAATTTTAACAGAAACAGACTAGCCTAGCGAAAAGCGTTCTATGTTCGTTAGCAAATAAGCACAATATAATGAAGACACATCGTGATGCCAATGCAGTTCCAACTCGATCCATGCGAAATCAAATTATGCGAAGTTTCCGATATAACGAAGAAATTGCCATTCCCCGTCGGGTACCTCTATAGGGGTGAATGTTGACTTGAACCCGAATTGACGAAGTAACATGGCCGCCAAAATCCGATTTAGCAAACTTTTCTTTTCTCTAATAGAGACGAGTAAGAAACGGTGATATCGGTCTAGATTTCGCACATACGTGTTTTTCATCGAGCGTCCACCTGAGCGATATCTCTATAAACATTAGGGCGCCATGGACACATCCCTAGCTTCATTTTCACGAGGCAACGCGCCGCGCCCAAGCACAGAACGAAGGACTGGGCAGTCGGTATATATAGCGTTCTTATGTACCAATGGAACTTGGGGTGGGGTGGTTTCTATAGTTATTTCATGGCTTACGCGATAGTTAGCACTGATAGGATTCTAGCAAATTTCTCGCTCGGCCTGCAGCGCACAATCACCATATTCGTTCAGCCTTTCTTTGCATATCAGTAGCCTGTCATAGCTTCACGTGATCGTCTACCTGGCCTTCATGGCTTGTGTGCGCAGCCGACATGCCCACGCCACCCTCTGGCTGATCTCGCTGATATTTCATCTGCTCACACGTGGATTCACGGCAAAACAATAATATATGGGGTTTTATGTCCCATAACCACGATATGACTATGAGAGACGCCGTAGTTGAGGGCTCCGGAAATTTCGACCATCGGGTGTTCTTGAACGTGCACCTAAACCGAAGCACACGGGCCTCTTGCACTTCGCCTCCATCGTAATTCGACCGCCGCGGCCGGAATCGAACTCGCGACCTTCGGGTCAGCAGCTGAGCACCGTAACCACTGCTCCACCGCAGGGCGCGGCAAAACGATACCGTGATAAATTTTGCGTGTCGCTATGTTACAGTTTTAGATATCGGAGGGCCGAAAAATTTCTTTCTCGATTTTTCGAACTTCCCGATTGAACAAAATGATTCGAGCGCCGTGATCACTTCATGAAATCGAATTTCAAGTGTAGCCTGTATAGGTTTGTGCCTGTTAAAAAGATAGCGGAGAGCACTCACGGTATGATTCTGCTTTTCAAGTCGTGGGGACAGTCCAAGCACTTTGCTCAATGTGGAAGGTCGTCAGTCGAGGATGTTAAACCGATTACGCAGTCAAATACGCTGTTCTTCATATTCAGGGGTCTTACTGTACATTTCTTTAGAGCACCACGGTTTCTCCTAAAAGTAAAACCGTGTACCGCAGACAAAACAAACAAAACGAGGAACGCTGAAAAAAACTGAATGTTCGGAGGCGTGTTCCGAAGTGTCAAGAACAGAGCTGATGGCCGGGCTTGCCCCCGCCTTCGTGCTGTCGACATAGCAAAGCGACGTTGCTCTCCTGTGTCATAGACCTCCGCTTTCTCTTCGCGTGTGTTCACCGGTGCAAGGAAGGGGCGTGCCCTTTACTCCGCGCAATCAGTTTAGCTGAAGTAATCCCTGTAAGTTGTGCAAGCCTCTTCGTCGGGCTTCGTTTGCGTCCGAGTTTATTAATGACCGCAATTCATGCCATCTCGTCCGGTTTTAGGTTGTCTGTACAATTGTGCAAGGGTTGTGCTAGGCCCCGCAAAAGGACCGTCAAGGAATTACAAAAAATAACGCTGTGTTATGTTGTGCTACAATTTTACAACATTTTAATAGAATTAATTATTGGTCGTGCACAACTGGATGAGACATATTAGCATAGAAAAAAAAAACAGAAGAAAATTCGTCAGTTTCTCTTTTTTTGTGCTAATGTGTCTCAGCCAGCGACAATGTTTGTTCGTAGGGAGGTTCGTTTTCCCTTAGCAACGTGCAACATCCATGCTATTATGGACGGTAAAAAAGTGTAATAATTTTGGAGCCAATTAGACAATGCAATTAAGTACACAGAATGGAAGTGAGAAAGAAACTGAGGGAACATGCTTTTTTTTTTGTGCGAGGTATGCGAGATATCTCATGAGCATTGTACACAAAGCGACTCTGTTTTTTAGAACTTCAGTCTATGCAATACATGCGAGTACACTTCGATATGTTTTTCGTCAACAGAAAAAGCTACTTGGTGATCACAACAAGCACACCTGAAAGGCGTGTTAGTGGATCAAAAATATTTTCTCGTCAATATAAGTACAGCGTAACATTTGTGCATCCTTTTGATTTGATGTTCGCACTGTGATGTACCTCCTAGAGGCATGTATTTCGTAGGCACAAACATGGCATGCCTTCAAAGTTTGACATCCTGTGGTTGTTATGCGTAAAACCAGTCCAATTACATGCAGATGTAAAATGGCAATCAAAACAATTCTGCACTTCGCATTAAGATTGACCGCATATAAGTGGCCGCCTCACAAAACCTTCGGCCCGCGACTTCAATACGCAAAAGGAGGCCCCGTGGGGGGAGTGTATTCGTTGGTTGCAGCATATCACAAGATGTGGTATTGATTTTATCCAACCTATATGTTGTGTATTCAAACGCATCTACAAAAAGAAGCAACTATGGTCAGCACTGGCTTTCGAAGTCCGCTATGGAAGCTTTGTTTTTGAGAAATCTGTACAAAGTGGCTTTACGCTGTCATGCCAGAGTCGCGCTAACCTTCAGAGTTGGTTTACTGGTGTAAATTGCGTTGTGCAAGGATCAGTGAAGCAGCTAAGCGGGAATGGAATCAGCGAGGGAGTGAGAAGACAGTGAATGTAGGACGAACGGTGCTGGGCACCAGATGCGCAGTATTGGTTGCGCTTTATCTCCGGAGAAACATTCTATCCCTGTTTACCCACCGTATAGCGTAATTATCGACAAACAAGTCCGCTAGTTTGACCGTAATTAATTTTTGAGACCCCGATTAATCTCGTGAGGAAGGAGAGCGGTAAGACGAGTCTCACGTCCGGACGCAAGCTCAACAAATTTAGACCTTTGATAATGAACAAGCAATATGACTGAGGCAAGCGTTTGTATAACAAAATTTATAAAGCCCCAACGTTATCCTCGTGCTTTATCGGGCTGCTTTAACTGCACAATCTGACGCCCAAGAAGATTTAAAGTAAATAACCACTATTTTGTCAAGGGTTCGACGAAATATTGTCTGGCAAAGACCGAACACTGTAGAAAATTTAATACTGATCTCCTGAAAAAAGCTTAGCTCCCGATTTTGGCGAATGCTTAGTTTTTCTACAACTATTATAGATGCGCAACAGGAGCAGAAAAGTTTATAGCGTTCTTGAGTCATGAAAACTCCGTGCGTTGAGTGATAACTGCATCACAAGCATTGTGCGAAGACTTCACGTTTCTGCCTGATACACTCTAAGAAAAAACGCCACGCCTGCTCAGAAAGCGCAGCACAGTCACCGCGAAAGCTTGGAAGAGCGGCATTTCTAGAAACCGTTGTAAACTGTTTTGGGGCTGCTAATACTACGCTTTCAAGGTAACCACTACGCCATAAATCATAATTTTTGTCATGTTGGGAAGCACCCACTACGCCATTATTCGTCATGCTGCGGAGAAGTGAAGTATATGACGCATTTGCAAGGCATTATGTGCA
>JALIZH010023717.1:0-10201 GCA_030522465.1 Rhipicephalus appendiculatus | reverse complement strand
GCAAGGCATTATGTGCACCGGTACTTACCTACGGAGCAGAAACCTGGAGACTTACAAAGAGGGTTCAACCTAAACTGAGGACGACGCAGCGAGCGACGGAAAGGAAAATGATAGGTGTAACCTTAAGAGACAGGAAGAGAGCAGAGTGGGTCAGGGAACAAACGGGGGTTAAGGATATCATAGTTGAAATCAAGAAGAAGAAATGGATATGGGCCGGGCACGTAGCACGTCGACAGGATAACCGCTGGTCATTAAGGGTAACTGACTGGATTCCAAGAGATGGCAAACGCGTGAGGGGAGACAGAAAATTAGGTGGGTAGATGAGATTAAGAAGTTTGCAGGTATAACGTGGCAGCAGAAAGCACAGGACCGGGTTGATTGGCGAAACATGGGAGAGGCCTTTGCCCTGCAGTGGGCGTAGTCAGGCTGATGATGATGATGATGATGATGATGATGATGATGATGATGATGATGATGTGCACTTTGTTGATGCGGCGGCTGATGACGATGAAGAATTTTGGCTGAGCCCTTCGTAATGGGTTGGAGGCATTCAACGACCCGCTCGTTACCCAATTCGTATTGTGTTACGCTTGCTAACAGAATTCGCATTGCGTGACACCTGGTCGTTATTTTACTCTCCTACCACGCTATATTAGACACGGTAACGCCGTTCCTTCCTTACATGACGCCTGTATGGGGTCTGCTTGCAACGGAGTTTCGAGCACCGGCATGGCTCTGTGGTAGAATACTGGGCTGCCACAGAGAGGACGCACGTTCAAACCCCATTCCATCCTGGATATTTATTCGCACAACAACATTTCTGGGGAACTTTTCGCGCGCTCGTAGTCTTGCGCTTGAATGTTATGTATGGGGAGTTTTCGTGTATCGGCGGTGCAGCACAATATTACTGTCGTTCGCTGCTTTTCGTATCCTGCCGTCCTAAGTTTGACTTCCTTCGCACCCTTTTTGTTCACGGTGTATGCCATTGGCATGCCGAAAAACACCGGTGTCTGGTCGGCGTTAGCAATTTGTCCCAGTTGGTAGCCCTTTTCTCTCCGTTTGTCCATCACGCAGCACTGAAACTTCACAAGCTTCTCCTCGAATCCAGCTGGCAGCCTCTGACTCACGGAGGTCCGTCGCCTCAGGCTGAACCCGAACCATTTCATAAAGCGCGTTGCCCAGTCCCTGCTTGCTTTGAAATTGGCTCGTGCGATACCCTTCACGTTGGCAACTTTCCCGGCTTTGGCGTAGATAATCTCTATCGTCACGGGCATTTTTTGCAGCTTCTCTTTGTTCCCTGATGAAATCGGGGACTTCTTCCACCTCATGGTGTCGGTCCCGTTTTTGGCCCAGTGAACGCCATGCGGGTTGCTGCATAGCTGAAGAGTTCGGTCCGTTGTTTGAGCCATCGTCGCACATTCTTTCGTCTGCACCGTCTGCAAAACCGCCTGCATACGGCAAGCCTGAGATCGGCGCATGGCGAGCCGTCATGCCGCTAGCGCGGTCGGGCTTTTCCGTATGTGGCGGCAGCGGTTAAACCATGGTACTTGAGTCTAAACCAGCCCCCCCTCCCCCACTCCCCCTCTCACTTTCGCACATCATTTTCGCGAAAAAATGCCCGTATTTCGGAGCATCTTGCTTTAAGGTTAGAATTATTATATTTTCAAATATTCTTCTCATAATAAAGTGTATGATAACGTACGTCGTGTCGAAAACTTTCTCATGTGTACATAGTTCAAATAATAAAAGCAAGTAGGAAAAAATAGCGCGACTTAACATGGTCCGCAAGACCGGCCTCACGGCCGAAACGTCAGTTCAGTTGTGAATCTACGTGCTTGTCTTCTTTGGCGTAAAAAACACGCTTTGCACAGGCTGGGGTTCTCGCGGCTCACCAGACCAGCCGTTTCAGTCCAGCTGGCACATGAGCTTCGGCAGCGAAGAACATTTCATCCAAGGAGGAGGTCTGGAGAATTGCAAGCGGAGAATTGCCGAGAAGCGGGCGAGCAGGGGCTCTTGAATGTGCTGCCTTATTGTCCGCGTAATTCCGGGGCGTGCGTAGACAAAGCGCGAAGGTGAAGGGCTCGTTTATTGACTCTGCTTTGTGTGGTCATATACTGCCGGGCAAATTTCCCACGGGAGCTTCCTTCTCGGGCGTGAAATAGCGCTACAGGATTTACACGGATGGATGGTCGATCCGGCACGGATACCCGCCATATTTCTGCGGTATCTGCGGTCCGCAGTACAGATGAGATAAGCAAATTTATAACAAAAAGGACCGCGGGGTAAATAGCAAAAGCTGCAATTACACACACACACACACACACACACACACACACACACACACACACACACACACACACACACACACACACACACACACACACACACACACGCACACACACACGCACACGCACACGCACACGCACACACACACACACGCACACACACACACAGTCCGCCGCGGTGGTATAGCGGTTAGGGTGCTCGGCTGCTGACCCGAAGGTCGCGGGTTCGATCCCGGCCGCGGCGGTCGCATTTCGATGGAGGCGAAATGGTAGAGGCCCGTGTACTGTGCGATGTCAGTGCACGTTAAAGAACACCAGATGGTCGAAATTTCCGGAGCCCTCCACTACGCCGTCTCTCATAATCATATCGTGGTTTTGGGACGTTAAACCCCAGATATTATTATTATTATTATTATTATTATTATTACACACACATACACGCGCGCGCGCGCACGCACACACGCGCACGCACACACGCGCACGCACAAAGACCAACAACCAGTAACGCTCTTGCTTCTGTTAAAAGCACTTCCGGTCGAGCAACTGGCTTCCGGTTCTCTCAATCTCTTCTTTCTGCCAGGCCCGCGGAAATTGTGCAACAGTGTATACTTGTGTCGTGTCTACTTTGATGGGAAATATTGAGGCATTATCTGTGGTTAAACCGGAAAGTGACTTTGCGAAAATTGCGATCCTTTTCCCTACGAGATGTAGTAGTGCTGATGGGCTCAAAGTCGGCGTCACAACGACTTCATCGCGGCCTACCTCAAGAAATGTGCACAAGGTGCTCATGAAAGACCTCATCGGCAAGAGTTTTACTGTAAAGTTTCAGTGGATTCCCATCCCACGTAAGGAATAGGAAGATCCATCCCACGTAGAAATGGCAATGAAAAGGTTGATGCCCTTGCACGCGATGCGCGGACATGTGGTCCAAAAAATAAGAGCTCCTAAGACTTAGAAGAACAACAAAGTGTAATACGATATCACTTCGGGGACGATCCACAAGTTTCCACATCAAGCATGTGTAATCCGCTGAATTTCTTGAGAACAAGCGACGCTGTTGTACCGGATAAGAACCGATTCTGCATACACCCCGGGTTGGCCATTCAAGACTGGGCGATGCGCTTCCCCGTTTGGTGCCTTTTGCGGTGACATCAGCTATATTGAAAATTTTATTTAGCTTTGCCGCAGTCTGATTGGGAAAGAGCAGCTATGGTCCGCAGCTTGCAAAGGGGTTGTCTTATAGACACCGGAAATCTGAAGATGGATGTCATTTTACCTGGAGAGCCCGCGACAACGAGGGAAGACCATGCGACGAATTTTGATGTCCTTTCGGCTTTTCAAGCCGTGGTGACACATGGGTTTGCTTGCGGGAGCAAAGAGTCATTAGCCGGCCAGCGTGCACGGACGAGCGTTTCAGTGAGCGCTTTCTGTTACTCACCGAGCATCGCAGCCCCATGCTGAAGCATAAATCAGCCTTGCGGAAGTGCTGGGTGCCCGCGCGTGTTGTAGCCGATGGCTGTCCACCATGTTTAAGTTTCAATACCCAAGCTTTATGCCACGCCTTACCCCAACAGTACGTGTGAACTTCGAGAAAAACTTGCCTTTGTTGAATATTTTTCTGGTGCTTTGTGCAGCGCCTGCACAAAACTCCTCGCAAGGTTTGACGAAACAAATCACATCATCGAAACGACCTCTCCAGTCAACCACATCATGATGCCGCGAATGGGAACAGCTATCCTGTCCACGGCTGTAATGTATTTCTAATCATTTGGAATAGTGCGCGAACAATGACATCCATACATCGCGCACGTCTGCAGAGCTGCAACAGATCCAGCTGAGTAGCCAGCATGTGGCGCGAGTGTGAGACGTACGGGCTTTCTGCTGTCTTCACCGAGTGCTATTTCACTAATGGTCCGCGGTATCCGCTATAGGCACCCCCCACAGTGTTACACTGCATTGAGATTATCATCATGCCAATGCCTACGACACCTGCTTATTTTTATAACCCATTATAACACTCACATTGAGCGGAGGGCGCAACGAACGAATGTACTTCGCTGATTCATCATTGCGGTTACGTGCTATACATAGTTTTGCTCGAAGCGATTCAGCCTGACTGTATCGCTTGCGGCTTGGCGACGCAGTAAAACTGATAGCTTGGCGAGTTGGTATGAATTCATGTTTAAAAAGTTTGTAGCGCGCACAAAAGCCGGGAACACAAAGAAGGGACAAACGGCTAAAAGTGGCTTGGTGCTGCTTTTAATAATTCCGAATTATGTTTATTGTTTTGTATCGGCATGATGAACACTGCCTCGTGTTGAATTTGTGACTGCATGCGATGAAGCTCTAGGACATACACATCCATTACTGCGGTTCCTCTGATGCCGGAAGACCGGTACTGCGTGTCTTTATAAGGCGAATGGAGGACACGGTGTCTGTACAAATACGTTGAGACCCGTATCGAGGACCGACGCAGCCGTGGCGTTGGGTGTGCACCTCTGCTGCGGGAGGACCATGGATCAAAGGAAGGCTGCCGCCGGTTACCCGGTGGATACACAAAAGCACACAGGCCCAACAGCGGGAGAGAAAGAGAGACTGTGATGAGACGAGATCAAACAGGCAGGAGAGCACTGAGCTCTCTTTAGGGAACTGCCCGGGTAAGGAGCCGACGTTATGCAAATCGCGTCGGACCCTTTGGGGCCAACAAAACTCTGAGTGCACGACGGCAATTCCGAAAGTCGCACGAAAGTACCTGTCGTGTAGGGATGCTTTCGGGTTGGAGGCAAGCACGTTTTTCAAAGCTTTGAAATACGTAATGGTCGGACAACCTAACTGGAACCCAGTCGGACCTACTGTGCAATTTTGTCAACCTATTTTACTGCTAGCTTCAGCCTGCCTGGAAGAGCCACTCCGTGATGCTCGACATCATAAGGCTATCTGTGTTTAGAAGCGGTGTGCTTTTCTCACAGAAATTCATGACAGCGTCCGTCCGATGTTGTCTCTTTCCTTTTCTCAGTGTTTTTTTTTTTTTTTTTTTTTTTGCAGTTATCAAGAAGCACGTTATACGAAGTGCAGTGAATATCCTTGTTGACATTAAGAGAAAAAGGTTGGACCTGGGCAGGTCACGTAAAAAGGACAAATGACTAACGATCGATTAGGGTGACAGAATGAATAGCTTAGTCGAGAACTGCAAAGGGTGACGTTACGTAATCAAGAAAACGGCAGGCATAAAATGGAATTAACTTACACAAGAGAACGTGGGCTGGAGATCATTGGGAGATGTCCTTGTCCTGCAGGGGACATAGATCAAATTGATGATGATGGGGATGAGCCGATAATTTTTCAGCCATATATTTCGGCGAACATCATGAAAGCCTTTTTTTGATTTAAAACTGGGAACGAAACCTCGGGTGACGCAATATCCGATCGCTCAAACTATCACATATAACTACGACCAAGACGAAATGTGCACTGGAATGTTAAATGCATTTGCTTTTTACTACCCTTTCTCTCTCTCTCTCTCTCTGTATCTGACATTTTCGCGAGCGAGTCTGGATGCATGCAAATCTCTGGAACAACACCCTCAGTGTGCTGTGACGGAAGAGCACAAACTCAAAACCGCCGAGCTTTATCGTTCCATAATGTTCGCCACGCACTGAAATACACCCTATCCTTCGACACCGCATTATATCTCTTGTTTGTTCCTCCCCAATTCCTGCGATATAATCGCCCAAAACCACGATACAGTTATGAGCGACGCCATAGTGGACAGCTTCGGAAATTTCGAACCACCTGGGCTTATTTAACGTGCACCTACATCTAAGCACACGGGCCTCTAGCATTTCGCCTGCATCAAAAATGCCGCCGCCGCGGCAGGTATTCGATCCCGCAACCTTCGGGTCAGCAGTCGAGCACCATAACCACAAGATCACCGTGGCGGGATCATTCCTGCGATGGTACGGTTCAGGTGTGAACCACGTAGTGAGACCGTTGCCGCTGTTTTCCCGCTTCCTATATTCGCTTTCCGCCAGCGACCACCTACTACGCTGACGATATCCTCTCGTCGTTTAAACATAAGCAGTTATCATCTTGATATCCGTGGATATAATGCGGCCAGAAATCACGTATACCGATAAAAGCGCGGGCCGTGCGAGAATACGAAAGAGAACAGCTGCGCTCGGTATCGTGAGGTTAATGGAGCGGAATGCGGTCAGCTTGGCAGCCGCCGCATTTTGCCGCAGTGGTCGGAGAGCCGAGCGAGCGTTGAGGGCATAAATCAATTTCGACTAGGCGTCAGCGCGGATCGTTTTATCGAGCTGTCCATATTTATTCAGCGTCTCTCGTGCTCGCCATTACGAGTGTCATTAAGAGATGCTCGTCGGAGCATGGCTTCGCGGATGTAAATGAGCATTGAAATGAGGCCAAACGTCGGCACGTGCGACCATCTCAACTCGACGGCCAATGCCAGGAGACCACCGGCGCTTACTGCTTTTACTACGTGGTGGGCGTAATGCAACTCCCTATTAAGAATTGGTCAAACTTTTGTAATACCTAACCAGTTTTAATGAGAAAAATAGCATTGTTTCATATTGTCAAAAAATTGCTATGCGCTGCTAAAATCCCGCGTAGGCACCCCAATTATCCACTAATTTGTTTTTTTGTAAACAATTAGTGGTGTTTGCTTCGCGCTTCTGCAGCTATTCATGTGGTGCGTTCGCAATAACTTGTGAAACTCGCACCTCGAATTTGTCGCTATGTTTTCGACGTGTTGTGCGATAAACTTCCTCTTTAGCCCACCGCAAGAGAAACAAGTAGCTTGGCGTCAGGATTCTGTGCAGGCCATTTTAAGGGACCACGACATCCCAACCAGCATCCTGGAAAATGTGTCGCGAATAACGTTTTGATCCACAACTTTCTCTGGTAACTAACTAACTAACTAACTAACTAACTAACTAACTAACTAACTAACTAACTAACTAACTAACTAACTAACTAACTAACTAACTAACTAACTAACTAACTAACTAACTAACTAACTAACTAACTAACTAACTAACTAACTAACTAACTAACTAACTAACTAACTAACTAACTAACTAACTAACTAACTAACTAACTAACGAACTAACTAACTAACTAACTAACTAGCATTGTGCATCAAGTTCTTTTGTGCTGAGTGTGTACTGAAGAAGGCTATATTTCACAAAATTTGAGCGGCTGCACAGCAGCGGTAAGCGCAGAGCAATCACCTTATGAAATGAGTAGATAGGTAGATAGAGAGAGTAAGATACAGAAGGCTCAGACCTCTGTATATGAAACCGGCAGGATCAGGAACGCCATCGTTCTTGATAGCGAACGTAGTTGTAGTGACAGGGCAGGGAGCGCACGCCGCGGAGAAAAATAGTCTTTGTCAGCAACTTTCATGGATTACGAAAAAGGCGCATAGATTTCTTATACACTCCTGGATGGCGCTGTCAAGTTTTTGAGACCGGCTCTCGCGCGCATTGGCGCCAGCAAGCGATGACGCCCGACGACATTTGTCTTCGAAGAGAGATGCAGTCCATGGCGCTTGGTGCGATCGCATTTATGGCAATCTCGGAGAACAGTGTTGACAGGTTTCTCCGAAGTTCATAGCCAATGACAGCCCAACATTGAACGGCCTTGGCGTATAAGAAAGGTGGCTTCGTCTGGTCTTTGGAATAAGCGCAAGTGTTATCTCCCGGCTTTTGCTTAGGTCTTCTCAAACTTCTCCTTAGATAAGACCTATCCGAGGCGACAATTCTCCTTATAAAGACACAGTATAGCTATCGACGGTTCGTCGCTTTTAAGATAATGGCATTCTTGTGGTTCTAGCACAGTTTGGCAGTAGGTTGTCGTCGATTTTTCAAGTGTTTTCCTTTCAACAGCACTCGCTTCTTTTGGAAAGCGTTGTCAGCGTGTCACAGCAGTAGTTCGTTCGTTGCTTTCGTTGTTTTGTCATCGCGCTCGTCTCGAATATTATGGAGAATTGACGAGAGAAGCCTCACTGACTTGCCACGCAAGATACGAAGGTTTCTCATTGTCAAAACACGTGGAGCATACGTAATGAGGAAAATCAAAAAAAAGCTTCTCAGCATCAAGCATCAATGTAACCCGAGAACTATTATTTCTTGAAACGACGAAAAAAAAAATCTTTTCATCTTTAAGTGCTGTTCCTACTTTTACGCAGAAACAATAAAAAAAAGTTTTTGTTTGACCTGCCACATGAACATACCATGCAAGTCGTCAAAACGCTCGTTTATAATCTGGAACCGGATATCTCTGTTCTTTAAAAACAAAAGAAGGATGATCACGTTTCGTATGGAAGCGGCCATTTGTTTCGGTTGTACGCACGCCCTGCTTTCTTGATGCATAAACATGGATTTCGAGCGCAGAGGACCACGACTAGAAAATGTTTTGAATTTGTCCTTTGTTGGGAACTGAAGACATTGCCAAGGTCCTGCGCCCAATGCAGCCGATAGAGAAATAGGCTTTGGAAGCGACGGTTCAGTGATGTCGTATGCATATCTTCTTGACGTGTTTAATTGACCATCATCACCCACAACAACCGCCTACGTCGTTAAATTTCCTTCAAGACAGGGGCCTCTCCCAATGATCTCCAGTTTACCTTGTCTGGCGCTGGCTGGCAATTTAGGCCTTCAAGTTTCCTTAATTTAATCACGCCACCCAACCCTGCGCGGACTTCGGCTGCGTTTTCCATCCCTTGGTATACATTTCATTGTTTAAATAACATTGCATAATTACTGTAAGTACCGCACAAAATTTATGGTATTCTGTGGTGTACAGTCCGGTTGCTAACAGCTGAAGCGGTATTGAATTTTTTCTTTTTTGTATTTTTCATACTCCTTTTAGCGGTCCTGACAATGAGGTTTTCAGACCGTAGAACATGATTTATTGCTTCTTCTGGTAGCCAGGACAGCCAGTTTTCAAGTAGATATATGAGCCTTCCAGAAAACACTAGCCCGCCCTTATAGCCTGCACGAGCTTCAATTTGAAAGTGACAGGCAACAATACGGGTGACACACCAATAAATTTCTGCTCCTGGGTCCTGCATATCGGAGGCATGGACAGTGGGAGATCATCACAGGAAAGGAAAAACCAAGTGGTTCCCATGCAAGCGCATGACTAAGCTCAAGCTTACGTATTCTCATCACGTGTCGTGTATATATATATATATGTACGCACGTATGCAAGATACGTACAGCCACCCAAATCTTTAACTATCGTGCGCAGCGGCGACTTTTCGTTCTGTCAGCGCCATATGATGGAACGAAGTTGCGTAAAGTTCTATTGTGGGCATGTGCTTTGTGGACATCCACTTGTACTCACCCTTTTTAAAACTTAATTCAGTCATATGGCGATGATACACAGAAAAACGGCCACTCGTGCACGATAGTTAAAGATTTGGGCGACTGTACTTACTTACATACATAGATACATACATAAATATGTATGTATGTATGTATGTATGTATGTATGTATGTATGTATGTATGTATGTATGTATGTATGTATGTATGTATGTATGTATGTATGTATGTATGTATGTATGTATGTGTGTGTGTGTGTGTGTGTGTGTGTGTGTGTGTGTGTGTGTGTGTGTGTGTGTGTGTGTGTGTGTGTGTGTGTGTGTGTGTGTGTATGTATGTATGTATGTATGTATGTATGTATGTATGTATGTATGTATGTATGTATGTATGTATGTATGTATGTAGCATGAGCTCATCGTTCCCTTTAGAAGGTAAGGAAAAGGAACGGCAAGGAACATCCCATATGACACTTTGGATGCTTTCACTTCCAAAGCGAAATTCACTTGAAATGAAGATTCATTACATTCAAGACTTATAATTATGTTAAATACAGAAATCATAAACACCA
>JALIZH010023716.1:0-13512 GCA_030522465.1 Rhipicephalus appendiculatus | reverse complement strand
GACTGACTCGGGAGGAGAGGCGGGCACCACTGCGCTGACACCCCCCCCCCCCCCTCCGTCCCACACACACACACACTTATTGAGATCCCTGCGCATTCCTATATTACTGCCCCTGACATTCGAACTCACGCATTACGCAAATGGCGATTCGTGCTTTACCAAATGAGATACGGGGAAAGCTTTTGAGTATACAGGAACGTTCTTTGCATATTTAAACGAGCTTTTTTTTTTGTGTTAAGATTTTCGCTACAGTGGCGCTTGCGGCCATAGCGAGGACATACACTGAATGTTCGGTAAAGCGAGACGGCATGTAGCGCATTTTTTTTCTTTTTTTTTTCTTTGAATTAGAGTACGGTACAGGCGATACCGTTTCTTTCATTGTTTTTTTTTCTTTCTAACTTTCGAGAGCTGCATGAACTCATTCCTTTTTGCGGCGATTATCTTTCGACTCGTCCTGACATAAAGAGACAACGGGTCGATGATTGTTCCGCCTCGCTCATGACAGAAGTCCATCGAGTTCTGTAACCGGGCCCCGTAATCGCACACCGTAATCGCACGCGAGCCGAGAATACCCCGTTTTACTCGCCGGCCACGTATGCCCGGTTTACAATTTCCAAGGACAAAAATAGAGGGCGAGAAAGTCAGATAAGACCGCAAGAAAAGCTGCCCCCGGGTCACCCTGTAGCGAAAGTTATGAAACACGAAAAACGAGAAAGTAAAGAAAGAAAACAAAGAGATTGAAGGAGATGGCCAGACGAGCCGCGGTTGGCAAGCGATCGCGCTATCTGCGAAAGACAAAAGCTAAGTGGCACAGCGGGACTTTCGAAAGCCTCACTGCGCCGACAGAGGTGCGACGGCGCGGACGCGTCTTCGTCGGGTCGACTCTCCTGTCGCTGCCGGCGACGGAAGAAGGGCACGACAGCGACACAGCGCCGCTAACCGAGTTGCCTCGGCGAATGAAAAAGACCTGCGTGCCGCCGCCCGTGTGTCGCGCACACCGGGCGACGTGCTCGGACTCGGAATGGGGGGGGACCCTTTCCGTCGCCGCAGATCCAGATCCGCCGCCGTGTCCCAAGGTCTCCTCACGCTGCTCCGACCACGCACGAGCTAGGCGCGCGTGACCCGTCCCCGATCCGACCGGTGCGCTCGGCAGCTGCCGATAGTATACACACACACACAGGTAGCTAATGGCTCGCCGTGTTCTCTTGCCGCGGTTCTGGTTATCGGATACAGCGGCGTCTGCCCCCCCGCGCTGCGCCTGCGCATACACTATCTTAATCCCTCTGGCCGCAAAACGCGAGAAGCAGCAGCAACAACGGCATGCGTGGATAGTGAGAGTGGGAGCAAGCGCCCCAGGACTTCTCGTCTTTATTGTGGCAGCAGAAACGAGCCGTCTGGGACAGATATAATGAACATCCTTGTGAGTGCGAGAAAGTCGTCAGTCGCGAGTTTCCGCCTAAGTGAAATAAACTAGCGACGTCTCTGTCATTGGTTTGGAATCTTGGCTATGCGACAGCTGTTGCCTGTTCTTTTTCTCTACCTAGTTAATAACAATATTTGGGATTTTACGTCCCAAAACCACGATATGATTACGAGGGACGCCTTAGTGGAGGGCTCCGGAAATTGTGATTATCTGGTGTTCTTTACGTTTACTGACATCGCACAGTACACCGGCCTCTAGCATTTCGCCTCCATCGACAGGGACCGCCACGGCCGGGATCGAACCCACGACCTTTAGGTCAGCTGCCGAGCACCGTAACCGCTATACCACCGCGGCGGACTTTTCTAGCTAGTTTCACAGAATCTTTTTAACGGCAGGTGCTTCCGCACAGAGCGTGTCGCTCAGTAAAAAGCTGTTGAACGGGCATAGGTAAACGGGTGAAAGCAGCGTAACATAAACTCAGGGCACCACACACCTCAGTGAGAGCAAGCTAATGTGATAGCATATTATCTTGCGCATCTTCTAATTAGACTTCTCAGATGCTGTATAATTAAATACAGATTTACTGCGAGGCCACACTAAAATATTTCGTTTCTTCATAACTGCACAATGCAGGTGTCTCGGTGCCAATGCACAGGGTCAGTATAGGCAGCGCATGTATGCCAGATAAAAAAAAAACGGTTATTTTACAACTGCTGCAAGGAAACTCCACATCGGGGGTTTACCGCTAGCCATAAGCTGTCGCTTCGGCAAATCTTACGATGAATAAAGTTGAGCAGCACTTGCTGCGCAGGGTGTTCGATTGATTCGAGCCTGCACATACGTCAGTGTGTCCAGTGTGCCTTCTTTTATCCTCGTGCTTACCGGCTGTTACCATCTTCATCAAATGATTAAAGGTGCGCCAACATACTCCTGTTGCCGCCCTCGCGTCAATGTTCAGGCAGAGTGAATCTGCGGAAGAGCGCATGCGCAAACGGAGCCGCGAAAGGCACGGGACTAGCCATTCTATACCTAGTCGATAGTATTGACGATATACACACATCATCCGACACTATTCGCCTGTCAGGAGGATTACTACCGCCGTACAAACTCCCACACGAGACGAACCCGTAGTACGGTGCAAAGTACGAAGAAAGGCATATCCGAACTTACCACACTATAGAATGCTACACACCCTCCGCTCCCCTTCTTATAAGTGCCCACTCGGCAGGGAATGGGCAATGCTGTACCGCATAGTACATATACATGAACATGCGCAAGCACGTAACGGCCCACACCTATCGCACATCTCACCACGCGGCATTGCGAGGGAGTGCCGTCCAGCTTCGACCCGAACGAGCAGCTTGATTTAGTTAGTCCACCGAGTGGAAGGGGCAGCTGAGACCGCTGTACCTCTGGACTAGACTGAAGAGACCACCCACTGCAGTTTGGAGGAGCTATTCTACAGTCGCTTGACTCGTGTGTGGTTACACATGGAGTTTATTCGTTCTCTCTCTCTTCCTCCCCTGACCCGCCGCGGTGGTCTAGTGGTTAAGGTGCTCGACTGCTGACCCGCAGGTCGCGGGATCGAATCCCGACCGCGGCGACCGCATTTTCGATGGGGGGCGAAAATGCTTGAGGCCCGTGTACTTAGATTTAGGTGCACGTTAAAGAACCCCAGGTGGTCAAAATTTCCGGAGCCCCCACTACGGCGTCTCTCATAATCATATGGTGGTTTTGGGACGTTAAACCCAAGATATTATTATTATCTTCCTCCCCTGCTTGTCGTTTAGCTACCACTGTAGAGACCAATCGGCGAAGAAAAGGAAAGCTTGCCTAAGAATAGTGACAGCAGTGAACAAGTGTCTTGATTACATAAAACGTTAGTCCTGCACCTCACTTACATTGCGCTGCAATGACATCTTCTGTTCAGATCACAACAATCAAGAGCACAGGCAGAATTTTTTACCGGGGGAGGGCACCCACGACAAGTAAGTTTCTACGCGGGCAGGGCGGAAACTGGGGGGCGACGACCCTCGCCGTCTACCGGGCGCCGTCCCTGACAACGATCGGGAGCACAGAACACGAGAAAAATAGAGTATTAGGCTAGTTCCGATCACGTAATAAACTATAGTAGCTTAGCGCGAAGTAAGAAAGGACACAAATTACGAAAGCGCCGTTTGCTTCCGACTTGTTGTGCCCGCACATAAGCTGCACTGAGCTACCGTAACACAGAAAGCGAAGTGATCGAAATGTGTCAGTATAGAGACTGTAAGGCCCATCGCTTGACGTCATCGTCTTTCAAGTGTGCAAAATGATCAGAAAGCACCCGAGAGCGCGCCCTTACTCATTCTGTGCGTTCTCGCCAATGGTAATGTTACCATTCTAACCGAGTAGTTTTTTTCTATTTTTTCTTTTTGCGTGACTTGTGATTTATTCGAGCTGTGCTCCGCTTACGCTATGACCAGGATCACCCTAACAATGACATCGGGGGTTCTACCTCCCAAACCACTATATGATTATGAGGCACGCCGTAGTGGAGGATGCTCTGGAAATTTTGACCACCCGAGAATCATTAACGTGCACCTGAATCTAAGTACACGGGTCCCTAGTATTTCGCCTCCGTCGAAATGCGACCGCCGCGGCCGGTATCGAACCCGCGACTTTCGGGTCAGCAGCCGAGCACCGTGACCACTACACCACCGCGGCGGCTCCAGGATCAGCTTTGAAAGAGCTGCGCATGCACTCTTAGAACAAAAGGAGTGCTTTTACGCCCTTTGCGAGAGTTTTGGCTTGTCCCGCAGGGCACTCCTTTTTCCGGGGTGAAACTACTCTCTTTAGAAAGAGAGTGATCCAACGCCCTCTCATGGAGTACAGTACTCCGTCTGCGATGGAGTGAAAGCACTCCCACCGAGAGAGTAAAACTGGCACATTGAAATCGCTCTGGTATAAAATTAATCAAGCGCAAAAACGAAAGACAAATACATACACGCACACATTCACGCAACCAAAACACGCAGACCGCTCGCGATTACAACACTTAGATTAAAGAGAACCTTCCCGCTGTCGTGACGGGAGATGTTAATGAAGGCGTGATGTTTGGAAGCGTTTCGCTACACTGCCAGTCGAATACTCGCTCGAATCCACGTCTGCAGGCATAAAATCTGTCCAAATTACGGCGCTGCTAGTCAATTCGTTATGTGACTACGCAGCGGGCTCCCAGAGAAAGCAACACAATAGACTTGACGTGGCTTTTGCAAGATTCTAGGTCATACAGCCTGCAGCGCTTACGCGTGGCGTGCTGTTAATAGGCGGCCAAAGCGGCTGCAAAAAAAATTTTTTTTGGCACTGTAAGAGCGTCTGACGGATTAATATCATTGATACTTAATTCTGAGGGTAATTAGAAGACATACATCAGTGCATACATACATATACAAATAATACACAACACTGGATTCGAACCACTGACCACACGCACCGAGAGCAAACACACTAACCACTACACCACAGGGCCCCCGCATGCTGCGATGAGTTTTCTCAAGCATATGTATTCACAAACTGCTTTGAAAAAAAGGGGGGAGGAGCTTGCAACTTGTGTTCTTGCATCGTCAGCGTGCATTGCGCCTGCATTAGGTTCGTAAATAGATTACGCGGCGTCATGAACTCGCGGAAACCTCCGTTAGCACCTTATGCTCCGACTTGGGTTCGTCGTCTGTCGTGCCGCAAGCAAAATGATAAACGTGTGTCCTTTTGAGTGTTCACCCTAAGTTGTGGATGTCTTTCTCGCCCAAAATTCGCAGATACCAGCGTGACAAGTACCTTCAGGTAGCGAAACTCACGTATGTGTATTCTACGAGCGTGTGCTGTTGAGTGATTCTGGTTATTTTTGCCGCGAGCCGCAAGTGTTTTCAGTGGCACCAGTGCGTTCTCAGCTGTTCGTAGACCATGTGCTATGGCATCTCATTGTTACATAAGTCAATGCCTGAGTTACGAGGGTATTTTAGCGTTTACATATACAACCATGTGTATTTATTGCGCGCGTACGTACTGTTGCGGGCTGCACGCCGGGTCAGCGGCACCTTCCGAGCAGTTGGACGAATACTTCCACCACGAGCACTTAACGCGCGCTGAGGCGCGATATACAGTGCTTCTCAATTAGTCATAGTCAGTATTTAATTGCTTTTATACACGGAGACTAGCTACCTTTTTCACTAAATAACATTTACTCTTCATTGTCGCGCAGGGGCGTAGCCAGAAATTTTTTTCGGGGGGGGGGGGGGGGGGGGCACCGCCTTGATTTCGGGAGGGGCACCTTCTTGGAATGGTCATTTTTCGCTCTGTATGCCATGGCGAAAAAAAAATTTGGGGGGGGGGGGGGGGGGGGCACGTGCCCGGTGTGCCACCCCTGGCTACGCCACTGCTGTCGCGCGCCATTATAATGAACGTCGTAGGCGTGCACCAAGCTCCACTAATTCGCGAGTGAAATGTCTCCCTAATAATAATAAGATAATACTGTTGCGCTTCTCTGTTGCGAACGTCCGCGTGTATTTGGCGGTCCTCCTGAAGAAATTGTGCAGTATTTGCTAGAAAAATGGCGTAATTGTATCCCTCAGTGAAACAGCTGTTCTTCTGAAAATAACGTTTATTTATATTTCGTAGGATATCTTTTGTCGCAGCAGGTCACAAGTGGTGCCACGAGCACTCGTACTACCTCGTGTACCTTTAGGTGCGGCCAAACTCATTATACAAATTATGCTACCGTTGATAAATGATCAACCCATCCATGTTCGATGAATGTTGGTCTGTTTCCGTTCACTGCCTGTCGCTTATTTGCATATTTTGCAAGAATCATCTGTTCAGTCCATCTGGTATAACACAAGGATTATCTACAGTATCCCCCTCGAACAAAAGATAAAAGCGCCCCTTTTCAAGGCATACTGTCCACTACAAGGGGCCCCATCTGATTTTTGGTATGCTTCACCGCACAACTGATTTGCATTGCGGCGGGGCTCACCTACGTTTTTTCCATCCCCATGAGATGGCTGCAGATCTTCAGTTGCCGTTATCTTGCGACATATGCACTTCCCAGGCTTGCATATTTGAGGAGCAAGCATAGGTAGAAACAGGTGGTATGTGGCTGGAGACCGCACAACTTATTGACAAGCTGTTGAGATCAAACTGGCGTGACACTTCAGTTTGACCATTCTTTCGCACAGTGAAATAAGGGGCACCTATTTCACAATACATGAGTTAATTTATGGCACCTACCTTCATCACGTCCACTGTTTATTCCACAAGGGGTTTTCGAAACATACGTGGCTGAGACCCACTGATCTATACATCAGTGTTTGAACAATTTCTTTTGCATAATACAAGCTCTTTTTTGTTTGAATGCACTAGAAATTCTTAAACATTAATTGATACAAAAAATGTGAATTGTAGTACTTTATTGGAATCAAAACAATAGCATCCATAATGTCAATGTAAAAATACACATTTTCATCTACAGTACAGAACGTATGCTCATTATTGAACACAGGAAACAAGATACACAGCACAACCGAAAGTACAGAAAAAAAAACATCACAAGGCACGACACATATACTTAGCAATGCCAGTATGTATTTAAATCCAAACAGACGGCATGCACAAGGGACTTGGTGTCTGCTTACAAATGAAGGCAAGTCGATAAGTCAATGAAGGCTTACAACACTTTTGAGAAAAATGTGACTGTGGAATAGGCATGGTAGTGCACAATTTCTTTATATTGCATTAGTTTGCCCTCAGGCGTGAAACATGATACACGACTGTGCAGTCAACTTTGTTGTATAAAGACCTGTGGTGTCGACCATAGATCCACCTGCCAAAATTTGTAAACACGCTTGCCTTTGTTCACATATTTTCATATGATGACGCAAATTTCTAAAATCAAGCTTGGGAACTAGGCATTATTTCACAACCATGATTCGCCGGAATATTATGCTCAAATAGTAGACCTACAGTTATAATATTTTCATGCCAGCTAGTGCCGTGCCATCATTTGCTACCGGTAAAGTAGTTCACCATCCTTAATAGCTGAATTTATGGCTCATGCGAAACTACCTCATGTAAAATGAATCCGAATACCATGACTGGAAAGTTACGTTAAGCAATAACAAGTTTTAAATTAAAAATTGCCTATCAATACTGGTGGTGGCTTGACACATTAGAGCCAAGGACTGGATATGCCATGAGGTTGCATAAAAATTGAACAGGCTATAAATACAGGTTGTAAAACAGCCAGGAATTAAGTTCAGTCAGCTAAATGAGTTTACATCCTTTTTCAAGACATATAAAATTTTCAAAATGTGTACTCTTATTGGAAAGTTCGGACACAGCATCGTGCATAACACACTGCAGGAGTCCAAGTGCTGGCAATCCTAAATGCTGAGTGATGTACAAGATCGTCAATATAGTGTACTGTAAGGCCCATGAGTGTTCGCAGAACAGGCCATCCTGTAGACGAACAGGTGGGCCAGAACTCTCGCTGCTTCGCCAGAAGTGTCTAGTCTTCCTGAAAAAAAGATATCAAATAAAGAAGTGTATTAGGCTTTCTGCATCCATACAAATGAATGCCCTACAAAAGACTAACATGACATCTCTTACTGCAGACTTTTTGAAAAAAAACATCACAAAAATACAAAAATTGAAACGCTGCCTTGAGAGATCTCCCAACGAGTGCAGCATGCTTTTATTATAAATTCTGAAAGATGTAGCAATATGATACAGAAAGACTGAGCTCATTGCTTGTCCATGTATTTCTGCCATGTTTTGATACACATAGCAAAAGAACAAGGTACGATGGCTAGTGTGCAGTGTTGCTTGTTGTTTCATGGAGGCAACTCCTACAAGAAAAATAATTCATTCACCTTCAAAATTTACTGGAAGTTCAACCAAATAAATTATTTTAAAACTTGCGCTAGATGGGAAAAGATTAGATATATACTTATGAGGCATGCCACAGTGCACACCCTTGATTCTTTAATGTACATCTTAATCTAAAACCATGCTAATGCCAAAGCAACACTTAGACAACATTGTTAGTACTGCACGTGTATCTGACTAAACCAACAGTGTATACAGCGCCTGCCTATAAGTTATGCACTATCCTGCTGCTGCCAATGACGAAATACGTATTCTCTGAAAATTTTCCATCCTGCTTACTGCTTGATATTAACTTAAATGTCACCTAGCCAACACACTAGACATGCAATAAACATAACTATCAAGTCTAAACGAATGGAAAATTTTTCCCAACCGTGATAACTTAAATCACGAGGTGCATGGAACCAATCCTTTTTAAGTGACTCAGTATTTCACGCCGCACTGATCAGCTGTAAAGCACGCCAGTACCTATATCAGATAACTGGCATAAATTCACTTGACGTCCATGCATGAAACACTTCTTTAGCTCTTAAATTTATTATCCTAAAGCACTCGAACACGAAAAATTAATTCAGCACACAGTACACAAACTGACAGTGTGGATAAGGCTTTTCTATTACTACGGGAAAAAATACTTCACAGTATTACGCTGTAAGATTTTTGTCATTGCTGCTCCCATTTAATATTAGCATTAAAAGCATTGCTGTGCTTCCTACACAAAGTGACCTTAGAGACAGGCTTTAAAAGGTGTCATACTCTTCTTTCCTGTAAAGTTTTTCTCTGTTATCTTTTACCCTCGTACGCCCTTCGTTTGCACAGCATGGCCAGCCAGATTAACAGCTGGCAAACATGCCTGTGTTACCATTTATGTCTTCCTTTCCTTCTTTCAAATAAAGTCTTGGAGCATTTCGAAATATACACATCAAGTTCAGTAGTGTAGCATTGCCAACTGCACAAACATTGATAACCTTCACACTACACAAGACTTCATGAGGGTCTAGTTGGCGCATACCGACAAAAAATTACTTAGCGCAAGAAAAACGCAGCACACAAGGAGGATACACAAGGGACAATCGGTTTTCCATTGTATCTCCTTGTGTGCTGCGTTTTTCTCGCCCTAAGTACTTCACACTATGGCCAACCAAATTAGCACTGCCCCTGTGGTGAGACCAAAAACCAAATACTTGCAGGTTCAAGCTCACTCCACACCTATTTCGTCAAAAGCACAGCATTTGAGTTTCTTATAAATTAGGTTGTTTACCAGGTATCATTCTAATGAAAGAGCTGAAAACAGAGCATGCTACAGCATGGAGTAGGCGCACAACAGCACGTCCTTTGTGAATTTGCGATGGAGTTATCCGGTGACCTGCGTGCTACTGCTTTCTGACGCCGCAGTAAATTCAATATTTACATTCATCAAGAAGCATGAATGTAGGAAGCTTACACGTGGGTTACAGAAGTAAACCATAACAAATGACTAAAGATGTCTTGTCCTTGCCGAACACTGTTTTTTTTAACTGCCATAATGTTTAACGGCTGCTTAGCTTTTCTTCACAACTTCATAATAGTCTTATGCAAGACTATTATTTACGATTGTCCCTCTACCATCACGACTGCGTTGAGCTGACTTGCGCTGATGTGACTGCATTAGTCGGGCACAGCTCAAACATCTTCAAATGGCTGAGAATATTCACATGAAATCCAGGAAGGTTCCAGTGCTGATATATGTCACTAATTAAGTGACAATACCGTAAAATGCATGTGCTTCACCATACACGCTGTCACTTAGCAGATGACTGTCACATATCGCCATAATTATATCCTTGCAGCAGAATTTATTGCCACTAGTCAATTAAACTCAACCTAATAACGTCATTAGACCATGGTATGATGATGATGATAATGATGCAAAGGAAGGAAAATAACTTTATTGCGATATTGATGCAAATGCTTTTTTTTTTGTCTTAGACACGGAAAAAAAGTGTAATGCAAAAATGTTATGGAAAAGCATTCTCACTAATATTCTGTGCCTCGATAAAATTTCCATAGTTGCACGGCGGAAGAACAAGGGCGCCCAGTGCACTCTGTATCCAGCGTAAATTCTGCCAAAACATGAGCGCCGGGTGATGCCACAGGTTAATAACGCACACAAGTCGACACTGAGACTGAAGAAAAGCACAAACACATCCAGTATGATTACTAATAATAACATTAATATTGAGGGTTTCACGTGCCAGAACTATAATATGAGGCCCCCCCTTAATGAAGACTTCAGAAGCCTGTTCTTTAACGTGCACTGACATCGCAGAGTACACGAGCTTCTAACATTTCGCCTCCATCGAAATGCGACCGCCGCGGCCGGGGTCCAACTCGCGACTTACGGGTCAGCAGCCGAACACCGTAACCATTGTACCACTGAGGCGGCCAAGAATGACAACTGAATCAAATGAAAACATAGTTGGCCTTAAATCACTTATTACGGCATGATAACCGCGGGCTTTCGCGTAAGTGTATATTTTCTGCAAACACGCTGCCGCACTCACGCTTTATGGGAAGCAAATAAATTATAACGCACAAATTGACTTTATCGAGGGGCATGCGAGCTTCGATAGACTGGCCGTGCGACGTCTGTGCCTTCACAAAAGCTTTTTAAACGCGCATCAGGCATCACACGTATGTGCGCCTAATGTTATATATTGTACTTTACAGGCGACACAGCATGCACTATTACACATCTGAACGACGATAGGACGCGAAGCAGAGAAAACAGAAGCACCACTTACCGTTCATATTCCCGACTGTGCCGAACCATGTGTTGGCCGGGCACTCAGTCACGCAGTTGAGTCTGCAGACAATCACAAAACCAACGCGCACACAGCACGGGATGTTGCACTGCCGTCGCTAAATGCGGTTCACGTCCAGCGTCGAGATCACAGTCGCGCACACACGTACACACGCCGCCGACGCAGCTGAGCAATCACCAAACTTCAACAACTGAACAACGCGTCAAAATGGCGAAGACAACGACGGGCGACGGCAAAGTTTCAGGGTTTCAGCCTTTCAGCTGCTTCGGGCGCGCGCACGTTTCTCCTCTCCCTGTTTCGCCGTTTCTTTTTTTCTTTCCTCGCGCGCGCATGCGTCGTACGGTTCTGTTATCGTGCTTCTGGCGTTTCTCTCTCGCCGTTTCCCAGCCGCTTGATGCAAGTCGCGTCTTTTTTTTTTTTTTTTCTCTATCGCGACAGCTTGGTTTCGGCGGCGTTGGCATGTTTGGTTTTGAGCGAAAAAGCAGCTTCTACCGTGAGCGAAAGTTCGTGCTAGATGCAATTAAATATAGGAGCCAGAGGCGCGTTTGCACTTTGCAATTTGGGACGGTAAACCCCAACGATTAACTGATTAAAAATGAGCGTTTTATTTCTTGCGTGTTACGGAGGGGTGCACATATGAGTGAGATGTGCGTGTTGTTTCGACTACTGGCGCTCGGCCCCTGACAAGCACACCCCTGTGCTTGCACAGAACGGTGCAGAACTGCCGCGGGCACAAATGCTTGTGATAACTCGCTTAAAGTACGAGCAGAGCTAGGTAGCAGATTATGGGACTGCATGTTTACCAAGCCTGGATGTGAAGTCACCGAAACACTACTGGCGTTCGCCTTGCGCTCGCAAATACAAGTGTCAGCAAAGCTTGCCGAGCACAAGTGGTCGTGAAAACGCAGGTGTGATGTTTGGGAGCGCTGGGAGTGTTTCAGTACGAGTGAACATAATCGCGTGCATTTACGATCCCGGATTCTTTGGGCATGTCAGCGGTTTTCGACACGACACGTTGAGGAGGTATATGTTTCGTCGTCCGTTCATCGAGAACCCAGACCGCTACGTGAATTCTAGCCCGGCCTGCGGCAGATCCCCAACGGCTTTCCACGTCACGGTGGAGTGCGCCGAGAAATTGTTGCCTCCCCTCCCTGTCATCTTGCGTCCCTTCCGCACTAAAATGTGGGGTGATGCCCTCAGCATGCGACGGGCTTCTCGAGAGCCTCCAGGCGTTCAACGGGCGCGTGTCGCCAGGACCCAGGACGATCCCTCCCGCAGGATTGATTGAATGAATAAAATATTATTATCATAAAATCAGGTTATTTAGTTTATAACTTTTGAGTGAGTTACGCTGTGCATCAGCGCGTGGCCTTGAAGCGAAGAACGGATACCCCGTGACAAGCCGCGCGAAATTATTAGTGGCGTTGCAGATGCGCACGAAGTTACAGTGGACGCGTCCGTCGGCTTGTCTGTCCGAATGGCCTTCCTCAGCGTCCCAGGTCAAAACGCAAGGAGCGCGCGCATTTGCTAGCAAAGGAGCACGCGAGCGTCTGCCGGTGGTTTAGGGGCCTGGTGTTTCGTAACCGGGCCTAGCCGAGCTATGCCGCAGCCATTATTTTAAAATAAAATGTTTTCTCTCTCGACTGAGCGACAGTCCGAGATACAAAACTGCGCGGACTTATCTTTGCAGCTTCTCCAATGGGGAGAATGGGACGAGTAAAACAAGCTGTGAAACAAGCTGTCGTATGGTAAAGGAGTAAAACAGGCATTGAACTCTCTTGCGGTTTGCCGGAGTAAAACAGGCACTTTACTCTCTTTTCCCAGAAGGAGTGAAAGCCCCCTTTCACTCCTTCTGGCCAGAGAGAGTAAAGTGACTCCCTGTAGAGAGAGCATAATTTCTTACTCTCTCTGCAGAGAGAGTAACAAAGCTTCTTTACTCTTGCTGCTGGAGTTTCAGTTTTTAGAGTGTGAGAAGAAATAAAAAGATACAAGCAAATAGAATTATTGTGCTATTACGGGCCTGCTGACATTTGTTCATGCACCTCGCATGCTCCGGACGGAGTATTATGTGTGGGGATGGTATACATAACAACGAATGGGGCAAGAAAAGCACATTATAAAGAGACATAAATATGAACAGTCGATAATATTTGATGGACGAGGAGAAACTAAGAGGTGTGAAGTTTTCAGTAAACAGCGCAGTCATGCTGGTAACAAGAATGGTTAAATAATAAAAAAAAGAATACAAACAGCAGGAATAGCAATAAACAAATGCTAATTAATAACCGAGGAAATGGCAATTACTGACCTGACCAGAACGTGTTTATATATATGTAAAAAGGGCCCACGAAAAAACCTTACAAA
>JALIZH010023715.1:5000-46752 GCA_030522465.1 Rhipicephalus appendiculatus | reverse complement strand
CGCCTCAAGGGCAGTTTTCAAATTTAAAGAGAGTGTAGGAGCGTTGCGTGATAAAAAACATGCTGAAGCTCCTCCGAGATCTGCATACCTCCAGCGGTGAATGGTGTATATAAATAGCCTGCCATTGTTATGCCGGCTCATGCATGGTGCGTGGCTGAGTGGTCAAACACAGCGCACTGCGGAGCGAGGAGTTCGTCGGTCGAATCCCCGGTCAGCAGGGGGCCTTGGAATTTTCGTACTCTGATTTATTTTTCTTTGTGCCTTTCTTATAATATATATATATATATGTCTGGGGCAGGACGGCGACGGCAAAAATCAGCCGAGAGTGCCCATATAATGGCTAACGCAATGAAATTGCAGTTGACGTAACTCCCCTCATGCAACCATCCAGACAAAAATGTTAAAAATGCTTTAATGCAGCCACCACTAATCAGAACACTGCACACGCATGAGTAAAACGTGTCGATAAACTCCTACGGGAAGGAAAGAAGTCCATATCAAAAGAGATTGAAAGTGTAAGAAAAAAAAAGTGAAATGCCATGGATGAATCTGAATGAAGAGCATGCATGAATGTTGATGTTTACCACAAAGGACTTTACACTGCATGAACGGGGGCACCTTTCCGTAGTTTCCAGGAGGTGTCACTGTATTCGTTTTCTGATTTCTGCCCGTTTTGAGAAAAAACAAAGAGTCTCTGCATTATAACGCGTAGAATTTCTGTTATACTTGAAACAACAGCAGCTTCCGTAACGTCGCGGAAAGTTTTGCGGTTTTCCTGAAACAGAAAAATTTTCCTTGTCGTTACGCACATATTCTTTGTAAGGTTATGGAAATTTTTTACAGTGTAGGAAAAATTGTTCTGGGAAGGACTGACGTTTCGGCCGCGGGACCGGCCTTCTTCGGAGGTGACGATGGCCGCTCCGACGAAGGCCGGTCCCGCGGCCGAAGCGTCAGTCCTTCCCAGAACAATTTTTCTTACGTGCTTGATATATTTTTTTTAACTATATATATATATATATATATATATATATATATATATTGTGATGACCGAAGTCGAAGAGGCCGAACTGGGTTGTGGGTTGTGGGCTTACGACCGGCTCAGAACAGAAATAGAACAGCGAGCCCAGCGAACGGGTGTTGTGTCTGTTTCTCTCTCTACAATGGCGCAGTCGCGAAACGCAGAGTCATCAGATTACGTCAATGTACCTACGTCCATGCCCCTTCGAAGCCGACGAGTACTCCCGGAGACTGAGGATGGCGTCGAAGCCTCCACCGCGGCTCCATGGCATCACTGTGACGCCGACATTGCCCAGTCCTCGTGCATGCTGCCGCAGCGGCTCAACGATATGGCAAGCTGCGCTACCTCCGGCATTCGGTGTGTTGCTCTTAACCTGCTCTCCGAGACCGCAATTCCGGAGTTCCATGGTTACGAGAACGATCCTACCACCTGGATTGGCACCGTCGACTCTGTTGCGCTCAAACATTCTTGGCCGGAGTCCACCAAGAAATCAGTCGCGGAAGGGCGTCTCCGAGGAGCTGCCCAAGCCTGGCATCGCTTTCAGGGAAGCACGTATGCCTCTTGGTCTAGTTGGAGCGCTGCCCCTGACGTCTACGTTTGCACCGCTGCCGGGCGCTTATGACACTCGTTTCATGGAGATGCGGTCGCGCCGGCAAGACCCAAGAGAAGACATTGCCACCTACCTCTACGACAAGTTACACCTCCTAAAAGCGTGTGACATAGCCTGGCCTTCTCCGGCAGCCAGACAGTACGTCGTCGATGGCATCTATGACTCGACGCACGCGGCCATACTGTCTGTACATACAGCACAAGATGGCCTCGAGACTTTCATCCGAAGGGCGGCAGAATTGCAAGATACTGCTAAACGGCGTGCCCCTGCTGTCTCCACGCAAGCAGCGGCTACAATGTCACGTGACTGCCATCCTTGCAATCCCTGCGGACAAGGATACGAGAGTTACACACAAGCTCCGCATCAAGAAATCCAGTACCAAACGCGGACGCTGCCAACAGTTCGCGTCCGCATTGTCGGCATCGGGGAGCTGACGGCTCTGGTGGATACTGGAGCGCAACGCACGGCGCTGCTTCGACGCCATGCCCCCGTCACCCTCCAGCCTTGGACCGAGCCACCCCTTTGCGGCCTCGGCGGCAGCGTATTGCCGGTTGGTGCACTGGACATTCAGCTCCAAACTGAAGCCGGGAGCAAATTCCTTGCTGCTGTTCCCGTATTCGAGCACTTGCCCACCGATGTGGTCTTGGGAGTGGATTACCTCCTATCGGGTGACGTACAGCTTGTGATCGAGGGTGGTGGAGTTTTTCTGCGTCCATCGGTCTCGGCTTCAACAGCTACAGCAGTAACTACAGGTGAGCCTGATGGACTTACGACTCTTTCCTCAGTGCTCGAGCGACACAAACCAATATTTGCGGAAAGTACATCGCAGCTACCAGGTACTGGCCTACTTGAACATCGCATACCCACAGATGGTCATGCACCCATTTCTATACCCCTACGACGTTACGCCGAACGTGAACGAGTCGTCATTGCCGAGCAAGTGCAGGAAATGCTGGCTGCTGGCGTAATTAGACCCTCTTCGAGTCCCTGGGCCGCACCTGTCGTCCTAGTCCGGAAGAAGAATGGTAGCCTCAGGTTTTGTGTCGACTATCGGGAGTTGAACAAGCACACCATCCCCGATTCATACCCACTCCCCCGCATCGACGACGCCATTGACACTGTGCGGCATGCTAGATTCTTCTCATCACTTGATCTTCGTGCGGGGTATTGGCAAATTAACGTTGCCGAAGAAGACAAGTGCAAAACAGCGTTCCGGACACCTTCCGGCCTCTACGAATTTAACCGCATGCCTTTTGGGCTGCCGACAGCGCCAAGTACATTTCAGCGCGCCATGAATATTGCCCTCGGCCCATTGAAAGATCACGCTTGTGTCGTTTATCTGGACGACATATTGGTCGTGGGCACAACAGAGCAAGAACATCTTCGGAACTTGGATGAAGTCCTCCGAACGCTATTCAATGCCGGATTTCGATTGAACCGAGAGAAATGCCAATTTCTCTCGGACACGATTTCTTACCTGGGACACGCCATTTCGGCAGACGGTGTTCAACCTTTGCCTGAAAGAGTAGCAGCAGTAGCAAACTTCCCTACGCCAACGTGTTTGAAACAGCTGCAGGCATTTTTAGGTCTCGCGTCGTACCTGCGCAAGTTCGTTCCCAACTTCGCAGCGACAGCAGCTCCACTCACGAATATGCTCAAGAAAGCGTCGACGTTTGCGTGGGGCCCTTCCCAAGATTCCGCCTTTCAAACCCTAAAGCACCGTCTGACACAGTGCCCCGTTCTGAGTCATTTCCAGGATACGTGGGACACTGAGGTTCACACTGACGCAAGTCAGGTTGGTCTAGGAGCGGTCCTCGTTCAGCGCGACCCAGACGGAGTTGAGCATGTCGTAGCTTACGCCAGCCGCAAGCTATCCGACACGGAACGCCATTACCACTCAAACGAGTTGGAGTGCCTGGCTGTTGTCTGGAGTGTGGACGAGAAGTTCCGTCACTACTTGTTCGGCCGCAAGTTCACGGTGGTGACGGACAACACCGCGATTGCGTGGATGTTTGCCAAGCAACATCTGAAGCACAAGTTCGCCCGCTGGATCATCCGACTGCAAGACTACACCTACGACGTGAAGCATCGAGCAGGGGCACTTAACCAGGTTGCCGATGCACTGTCACGGAACCCGTGCGAGGAAAGCTCCCCACAAGCCAAAGAGGGCTGGATCTGGTTCTCGCAGCAGGATGTTTCGAACTCTCAGCGGTTTGATTCAGATTTGGCAGCAATAATCACGTCCCTCGAAGACACGCAGAATAATTCAAATTTTGTCCTCCGCGGAAAAACGTTGTATCGACGCCATTGGACCAGTAACCAAGAAGAACGCCACCTTTTAGTGATTCCATCGACCATGCGTTCTGAAGTCCTGCACGCCATCCATGATGTCCCCGAAGGCGGACACATAGGCCGGCGGGCTACTCTTCGGAAGATCCAGGAACGTTTCTGGTGGCCGAGAATGGAGAGAAGCGTGCAGTCGTACGTCGCCAGCTGCGAGGTGTGCCAAAAGCATAAGCGTCGCCCGGGTTGCCAACCTGGACTACTCACGCCTATTCCACTCCCTGATACTATTTTCAACACCATCGGGATTGATCACGTCGGCCCATTACCAACTACAGCCGCAGGGAACCGGTACATCGTAGTCGCAGTGGACCACTTGTCGAAGTTTGTGGAAGTTGCTGCGGTGCCCTCTCTCGCAGCTGGCTTCGTGATCAAATTTCTACGGGACCGCTTTGAATGGAAGCACGGCCTACCTAAAAAGATAATTTCAGACAGAGCAACTACGTACCGCAGTCGTGAACTGCGATCATACCTCCGAAACGCTGGGGTCGAACATCATTTCACTTCAGCATACCATCCCCAAGCGAATGGATTAACGGAGAGGTACAACCAGACCCTACTGGCTCGACTCGTTCCTTACTGCAAAAACAACAAACCAAATGAAGCAGACTGGGATGACCACCTGCAAGCAGCCGCATACGCGATTAACACGGCGTTCCAGGTTTCTATTGGAACTTCACCTTACGAAGTGGTCTACGGGCAGATTCCAAAACTGACTGCCGTCCAGAATTTGAACACCCCCTTAAAAGTCGGACGCACGGCTTCACGACAGACCACCTGTCGCGTCATTCGGGCTAAGGCACACGAGACAGCTACAAACGCTCAAGAGGCCCAGAAACGCTACTATGACCGCCGCCATCGACCAGCGCCACCATACAAGGTCGGAGACGAGGTGTGGGTCCAACGATGCGCGCAATCGCCGGGCAAAAAGCTTCACCCGAAGTACGAAGGACCTTTCGTCATTACTGCAAGGTTGGGTGAGAACACGTGGCGTGTAGGCTATCCGGCAGGTGAAACGAGTGCGGACAAACGCAGGAAAAACAATTTTTCTGTGCACGTTTCTCGTCTGAAGAAAAGAGAGCTTCGGCAGAACTGATAAGTCGCACTTCGTGTTTTCGCTTTTTAGGAAGCGCACAGACGCAGTGTGGCCGAATGTGATGACCGAAGTCGAAGAGGCCGAACTGGGTTGTGGGTTGTGGGCTTACGACCGGCTCAGAACAGAAATAGAACAGCGAGCCCAGCGAACGGGTGTTGTGTCTGTTTCTCTCTCTACAATATATAATTATCGGCTCCTTCTGATAACGAGCATGATTATATGCGAAGGAATATATACCGCAGGAGCTTCAACCAATTTTTGAGTTTAACGGTACTTTTGCGCACATGCGGTCACCAATTTGTATATATATATATATATATATATATATAGCCTTGTATGTTGTATGTAATAAAGTTTAGTAGAGGTCTAGCGTGGTCCCGTGGTTCGTCTTCTCGTCCCCGTGTCCGTTTTAGCTAGTAATCATGACCTATGATGCTTTCACGAGCACATTGGGAGAACAGAAAGGCTTTTACAAATCGCTCTCGCGCAAACGCGGACTGGCCCGTCAGGCTGTGCAGAGAATGATTACCCCTGGGCAGGAATCGATAAACCACGCGTTAATGTGAAATTCAAATAGCGCGAAGAACGAGAGAGAACTCCCAGGTTCTCTTATTTGCGTAAGGCGATTCGAAGGCGAAAGCAATGTTCTTCTCTTCTCTGTAAAATGTATTTTGAAAGACTACGGATATAATCACACTTGTCTAGAGCAGCGGAGCGCGTGGCTGTCAACGCTGTTGATGACCGCAGCTTCTACAGCACGTTAGCTACAAGCTTCCGTTGATGCTTCAATTATAGCACAAGGGCCCAGCGTGCGGTATGACCATGTTTGGTATCGTTACGGCGCCGGTCTTTGCATATTTCTGCAGAAAACGGCAGCTGCAGGGGCCGGCTGGGTGCTCTAGACAAGTGTGATTTCGTCTGTACATTATGTGGCTATATTGACATTATGTGGCATTATGTGACCACCATATGACCTCTGCAGTCTTGCTCTATACTGACAGACGTTTAAGTGGGCCGCCGGCACAGTCGCATGCGCTTTTGCCATGTGAAGTGGCGAAGAAGTTTCGCTGTATTGAGAAATTGTGATCCTCCTCGGGGTAGTAAATGTTCGTGAAGTCATTTTTGTTTGAATTGCGTAGCCATTTAGAAACCCGGCTTCTCGTCCATCCACTGTCTCATGTCGAATGGTGACGCAGCAGTCAATAAGGCCTAAAACAAGGCTAGCAATGCTCGAAACCAATGAAAAAAAAAATTCCAAAACAATATAACCTACCGAGATGTTCTACTTTTACGGCATTCGCAGACTATTCATTAAAAAGAAAAGCTTTTGTTTTCCAAAATCATGACATGTTGATTTTATTTTCCGGTGGTTAATGTCTATATTAAATAACGCAGGTGTACTAGTTTCGATCACTACTCATGCTTCACCGTTTTTTTCTCGACGATTGCCCAGGCTCGTTTCTATAATCCGAAGCTCTGGACAGCGCAAGAACACGTTTGGCGTTTCGGACAACCCGAGGATTCCAACGGCCGCCCGTGTGCTTGCTGTGAGTGATGCTAAGACCGCATAAGTGCGCGCGTACCACGGAAACAGCCGAAATATTTCTTAGCGCTCCCATTTCCTTTGAAATATTGGAGCGAAGTTAAAATTACCCATGGCCGCCTCAACGTTCGAAAAACAGCGCAGCCTCTGGCACAAAGGAGGGGCTGAGTTAAAGGTGGGAGGTGTTAGGACAAATACATGAGTGTAGTGTTCCGCTGGGGCTGCAGTAAGGTTTTCAGAGGCAGCCTTGAAATACGGAGGGAAATAAAGGCCTTAGTATGGACCTGGCGAAAACGGTCAGACACAAACGGCGGGTACTCCGTCTTGCTTTTTCAAAGAATTCGCTGAAAGGGGCATGGAAAAAAAATATGCCGTACGATTTAGAAGCGTTTCAGCGCTTCGGCGTTTGTGGCGTACTGCCAGCAAAGGGAGATTTTCTAGGGCCACCACTCCGTCAAGCTTCGACCGTATAAGCGGTTTTTCAGCGCGAACGGTAAATTTCTTTTGACAGAGAAATGGATAAAGATGGAAACATACGTCTTGAGTCTGGCTTATTGTACATGTTTTCTTTGCAGCGAAGCTTGTTCGGGGTAGTTCTATGACCAAGTTTTCGCTGTGGTGGTTCGCGCTGACGTCTGACCGCTATGGTCGATATGAAGTATAAGTCCAACGCAACCTTGTGCAGAAAGTCACCGACTTCGGATGAAAACGTAATAATAGTAGTACTGGCCTAAAACGTTGTGCATGCATGGCCGTGCGCAAGGTTAAGCATTATAGGGAAATGGGCTTCAATACAGTGCCCCCTCCAAGCCCCTGTTCGTCGAGTCCGAACTACAAGCTTCGCAATATCTGCACAAAGGAAAATGAATCAATGCCGCGTTTCACGTAACAGCCTTCTTTTGGTCCCAGATTCCAGTGGTTAAGGAGGACAGTCAACAGTTTTCGGAATGCACCACGGGTGATCCTCGGTAGCCATTATAGTCAAAAGCATGCGTGCCCATGACACTGCACATTATCGAATTAAGGGGAAGTTTCGACAGAATCAGCGCCTCCTCTCTTTCTTCAATGCCAGCCAGATGCGCCCGATTCAGTCGTTCACCGCCTCGTCTAGCCCTCTTTCTTGCTCTCACCCATCGCCTAGCCTTCGCGTGTGCTTCGCGGTCATGGGGGAGAGAACCCTTTATGTGGTGTTTCACGATGGAAATCATGTGAAGTAATATTTTTTTTCAGTTGTGTAGAGAACCGTGGGGCGCCGTTTTGCGTTCCTCGTGTTCACAATAGGGGCTTTTAGCTTGCACGTATACTTCTTTACGTTACCGTGTTACCGGATACCGGAAGGAATCTGCGCATGCGCGTTTCTTTACGGAACGTAGACTTTTACGGAACGTAAACTACTCGCCGGATAGGCTTTACGTTTTTGGCCCTATCTCACAAATCCACCTTCGTTCGTGGCTACTCGCGATATCCGCTTTGAGGAGACTCCATCCGCCGATGCCGAGTCAAAATAAGCCGAAGTGCGAGCGATCACCTTAATTGTTTCAGCAGGATTGTCGAAGCTAGTGACCTAGCAAGCCGAAGCAGTAAACGTGAGAGGCCTAAAACCCCTGACATGCCCGACATGCTGGATAGGTGGCGCCATCTAGCGGGGCTAATATGAACCAGGCAAGCACAGAATTGGTATTGCAGAAACATCGTGCATTCTACTTCTGATGTGAATGCCTTGCAGTGGCATAACTACGAATGAGTTGCCTTTTTAATCATTTCTTCCCTCAAAAAACACTCGGCGAAAAGAAACGTGTCCATGACTGTGGTTGCACAAATCGTCACAAGATGTCGACACCATCGTCCGGTAACCTGGTATTTTATACGTTTTATACTCCTTCGCGTGCATTGGGATACCTTACACGCTAAAAAACCTTTTTGATGATTTTGCCCCAGTAGTGATTCAATCTTATCTAAATTAAATATAGTTTAAATGCAGTTATCATCGCAATTTGGTGGTTTGCGCAAACGTAAAGGTATACGTTTACGTAAGTACGCAAACGTTTACGTATGGCGTGCTAAAACTTTTCTAAAACATGCGTTCCGGTGAAACGGTAAACGCAATCCGGTATTCCGGTAACGCGGTAACGTTAAAAGTATACGTACAAGCTAAAAGCCCCTAGTGTTGGCGGTCACGCTGGCTCTGTAAGAGACACGGTTTTTTTACATAGCGCGTCTCCGTTCGTGGCGCTATGCAGGCAACCAGTGGGGGTAGCTTCACTGCGACGCTGCTGCATGCGCTGACTTTAAGAGCGCTGTGAGGCGGCGGCGGCATTGCTTCGAGCCAAAAAAGAAGGAGCAGGAAGGAATAAATGTGACGGGCACATGATATTGGAGAGGGAAACACGTCTATCGCATCTCCGTAGGAAAGCACTCGGACGCACGTGTGACACAAGCAGCCCTACCCTTCATGTGGCGTCGCATCACGACCACTCCCTGAACTAAGGCGGTCCGACGGCTCCTGTTGAGGAGCGCGCGTTTGCACTTTGAAAGAAAGAAAGTAGGCGTTGACTGAATAAAGGTATGGGCAGATATCGCGCCTATGTTACATGATTAAGGAGCGACGTACCCCCCCCCCCCCCTCTCTGTGCGCACGCTTATGTGCTTTTGTGTTCTTTAAACGGACATGAAATTTCACGCATCTTTTTATTAAGCAACTAAAGAGCAATCCTTATGGTTGACGTTTTATTCTACCAGTCAGTGGCAATTTTTGCGAGTTATGGGGTACTCCCTCATTTAAAACGGGGAAATGATTTCGCCAGCTCATTACTAAAGTTCACTACCTACCTACCTATGCTCATACAAAAAGCTGCTTGCACAAAACAACGCAAGTTAGGAGACTTGCCACCTAGAGCGAACACTGTCCGAAGCTGTACATAAAGTGCGTATCTTACGAACATTGTACTATACCGCCGCAATTGCAGCGGAAACTGCCAAACGAACCTAACATAACGCGTATTTTGGCTCATTTTCGTTCTGTAAGGGTTCGTTTTTCTTGCATTTCGATCCCCATCAGTATGGCTCCGCACTGACCTCAAATGTTATCCACACCTCCGCACTTAGTAGCCTCACGTATTAAACGCAAAGCATTTCTTTGCGTACTGCAAGCACTCTGAGCGTTTCTATCTACGTATCTATCTATCTATCTATCTATCTATCTATCTATCTATCTATCTAGCCGTCTACGTCTGGGCGCTCTCGTGATCACCTCCTTAACTTGAGGTCGACCAAAATAAGTGAGGGAGGGTAAGAGTATTCGACGAATATGTCTGGCTGGTCGTGACTTGACTATTCTGAAAATCTCGTCGTGTACGTCGTCAAACTCATTTCTCCAGACACGTGTGGCTCATACCTGTAAATAACGGGCCGCGGTATGCTGGTATGAGCCACAGGTGTTTGACAATTTATATCTACCAAGGAACGGCGAGACCAAACATTGCTCGTTTAAATGCGAGAGCGTTAAGAAAAAACTCACATCGGCGGCATTGACCCGATGAATGCAAACAATAGAAATCCGCGCCCAGCAGGAATCGAACCCAAGCATTCTGCGTGGCAATCAAGTATTCTACCACAGAGCCACGTCAGGTCCCGAAACTCCTTTGGAAAAAGACTCTATGCAGGCGTAATGTTGGTGAAACGACAATTATAACTGCAGTGTTGGCTATTTGATTTTAAAAACATTGCATATGTACTCCTGTGATGAAGGAGTGGTGTCGGGTTAACGTCAGTCGCATACTTAAGCGCCATCAACTGTAGTTGGTTTACGTAGCACTATCCAGGGCTACCATCCTCGCAAGCACAGCGCTACATATCAGCTTACCGCTTCTAGTGTTTTAATACTCACGTTTCTATTGGCATCGTTACGTACCTGTAAAGAACTGATTATATGAGACATTGCAACTATTCAAAATATGTCTGTGCGTTCAACATTTGTACATGTATTTAGCGTCATTTCGCAACGTTCGCTCAATAAAAAAATTACAACCCAGTCACCTTACCGCCGCATGCTTCGCATAACACCGATTCCCATGGTACTTGGGAATCGCCAAATTTTATTTTATTTCCACCGATGCTGTTACACGCGAGAGTGAAAGAAGCTGGCATGGAGGGAAGCGAGCTACTCTTTACTGGCGAAATTTTACTTTTTGTTTGCCGCTGGTTTCTATCCACCTACGTTACGGTCGCGGTAGCATACGCGTTTAGGATATAAGGGTGCCGTGGTAGAATGTGTCAGGGAAAGGAGAGTGGTTATTGCAGGGAAAGAGAATCGATGCTATACTCCATCTCACAATTACCTTGCAGCACTGCCGAAGCTAAGAGGAGTAAACAGGCAGTGTCCTTGCGCAGCGCGTAATATAGTCCCGGGCTTAACTCTCATTATCAACAAGGTGCAAGTGCTTTAGCTGTGCTTCTCTCATGACGCATTACGGCGATACGTGGCACGTTAGGCCCTTCACGCATGCACTTCGAAATTTGTGAAATAATGAAGAGATTACCGGTTGGTAGCCGTAATAACCACCCTAACCGCGGTGACGTACAGCAACATGGCAGCCCCCATACACCCCAGACCACCCACTTCGATCCGAATTCGTGCTTTTTACTGGCTCCCCGTCCGGACAACCAGAAATAAGTGGCATAATCTGTCATCGCTTAGTCTAATCTAACGCTGAGGGCAAATAATCAGGTATCTTCTTTCGCAATTATTTATATCGCTCGTTTGTTTTGGTGCTGCTAGGACTACTGAGGCGATGCCGAGCCGTAAAAGTGGTTTGATGTTAACTGAGCAGATGTCGCCACAACTTTAGCGTCGGTGATGCGTTGACGATGCGAAACATCCTTTACGTCTATATTATTTTCTGTGCCATTGATTTGCTGTTCCACTCAAGAATGGTACGTGATTGCTGCTGAAAGGGCGTCGACCGTGCTGACAAAAAAGAACTCGATGAAAACGCCAGTATGGACGCTGTTATAAAAAGAACCGCGTTCCTCACAAACGCCAGCGAACACGCCCTGCACGAGTGGGTTTCTGAACACAAAGAAACGGCGAGGTGGCGTTCCCGCAGAGGTTTTTTTGCGTTTTGCACTAATTGGAGGGAGTAAGTATCGACAAGGTAGGCGAGCCGACGCCAAAGAGACGACGAGCAGACGACGCGACGCGGATGAACACGTCTCGAGGGGGCTTTCGCCTTTCCTATTGGCTAACAAGCCCTGCAGCTTCCACAGTGCTGCAAGGTACTTCTGAGATGGAGTATAGTTTCTGCAGCACGGAATGAAGTTTGGGTCAGTGCCACAGGGAATGGAGGAATCCAACAATGGAATGGAGAGGAGACACCAGAAAAAGTTGTCTTCGCGTCTGCTATATTCGTTGATCAAGTAGCGAAAGCCGCAGGCGCTCGCGATGGCTTTCAACAAACAAGTTCGTAGGCTTTAGAGCGCAGATCTTAGGTGCCCGTTCCGGCGTTGAGCTGTGTCGCCGTTCTTGGCTAGCGTCGTCGGCGTAGCCAATAAGAGAACGAGGACGAAAGAGAGCGAACGCGGAGTCTCGCGTTATGATTTGTCACTGATGATGATGATTAAGATGATTATGATGCTCCTTGGATGAATGGCACCTACCCACTCAGGGGATGTCCTCGAACCTCGCTTTCTTCCTCCGCCACGCGCGTTGGACCCTCGGCGGAGCACGTGCACTGCGGCTGGCTTCGCTTCTCGTAACGGGGCTGTCGGCGTTTCAGCTGGTTCGTGACGCTTGTAATGCACGGAGTATGGTGTGCGTAGCATTTGAGTGCTGGCTCTTTCTGTGGCAATATGTAACGAATGGTACATTGATACAACTGCGCATATAAAAATCTTTAAACACAGTTTGAAAAAAATCTTCAAACACAGTTGCACTGTGGCAATCTGATTTTTTATCGAGGTTCATTGTCACTTCACGTTGCCCCATTTCAGTGTTGCCTTGATATTAACGGACGACCGAACAAGAAACACAGGACAGCGCCTGTCCTGTGTTTCTTATTCTTCGTCCTCGTCCCGTGTGCGCTGCATCAACCAAAGATGAATACGTCCTTTACCACAGTCCTAGCTACAGCGGACAGAGGCTGTCGTTAGTCGCCGTGCTGGACCGCTTGATGACAGGTCCTTGTCGGAATAGACATCATTGGAATCCCGAACTGCACTGTCCTCGCACCGTCTATTTATTAACGTTTTATTTGAATTTTCAGCATCGCAATTAGTAGTAGATATAGCACAATTAGTAGCAGATATAGCAATTAGACACGATATAGCACTACCACTCGTCAATTCTCCTTCGTTGTCTGTTTGTATTTCGCGCGCCGGCTCTATTCCCCGCTTTGCTAGTCATTTTTTCTTTCCTCTTCCCTAGTGTAGGGTGTCAAACCAAATGTTTCGATTCTACTTAGCTTTCCTGCCTTTCGACTGCTTATCCGAAGGTCACGGGATCGAATCCCGGCCGCGGCGGCCGCATTCTGATAAGAGGCGAAATGCTAGAGGCCTGTATGCTTAAATTTATGTGCACGTTAAAGCACCGCAGGTGAGGTCGACATTTCAGGGGCCTTCCACTATGGCGTCCCTCATCATGATATCGCGCTTTTGGGGCGTAAAACACCAACATTTATATTGTAGCCTCCCTGAACGGCTCACCCTCACTGAAACAGGACGCTCCATTCTCTCTACGCTTGGCTTCAATTATCATCAGCAACAGGGCCCCAAACAGTCGATTCCGAATGACATCCGTAGCTGGATCCACACGGATCCTATCCCTAGAAAACATGCATCCCGAATATAACAGGGCCCGGCGCAAAGCTCGGGCTACAGCTATCATAAAAGCCCTTGCCCACGTACCTGGTGCCACATTTGTTGACGCAGCTCAATACTCTCATGGCAGAAGTTTTGTGGCTGTTACCACACGCGATGGAGTCCTTCACCACGCAGCCAGTGTCTCTCCTGCCACTGCCGAGACCGCTGAAGAAGTGGCCATTGCCCTGGCCACTCTAGACCCCACGTGTCACACAATCGTGTGTGACTCTCGCTCTGCCGTCACTAACTTCAGTAAAGGGCGCATCTCCCCTCAAGCGCTTCGCATCCTCTGCCAGGCACCACACTCTAAAGACAGCATGATCTCCCTGACATGGATTCCCGCCCATGCGGGCCCTGTCCACCCACACCTCCCCCAACCTCAATGAGGTCACCCACTCCATTGCGCGAGGCCTCGTCAACCGCGCCGGAGTAACTGGAGACGAGTTGGACACCAGGGACAACCTAACTAAGTTCAATGATATCGTTAAGGCCTTTTACCTCGGGCGCCGAGCCTTCCCCCCGCCTCACCCCAAGCTCTGCCGGGCGCAGGCCACCACTCTGCGTCTACTGCAAACCAACACGTATCCCCTCACCTGCCCGCCTCCACCTCATATTCCCGGACGTTTACACTACTCCCAACTGCCGGTGCTGTGGCACTCACCCGGCTACGCTTCCGCATATGCTGTGGGAGTGCCCGTCACAGTACACACACACTAACACCACGACCCTCTCGTCGAGGCTGCGTGAGGCTCTGCGGAGCTCCGCCCTCGAGGAACAAACATGGGCGACCCAGCACGCCCGTGAGGCGGCGTCGAGGCAAGCCCTTGACGTCCCCTCATGGGAGGCCTAGGCCCGGCCGCCTAAACTTGCTGGTTTTTTCTTTTTTTTATTAATAAAGTTCATTCCTCCTTACTTTTCCTCACTTGTATCTCTTTCTTTATATTCCTCACGAACACTCTCTAAAAGCGTGTCTTTCACTGTCGAGCGCCGATCAGCCCAGCATGCTTTTATGGCATGATTGTTAGTGACAAGATTGGCCTAATAGATGACACCAGGTAACGCACACCAACTTTGAAGAGCCATATATTTGGCGTTTCGTAAATGACATGAACAAAAGGGCCGGATTTGAAGTGAACGTGACGGTAAAGCTAAATGACATTTGACCCTCTTTCATACTCCGCTAAGTTCCTTTTCACGTAAACGAGTCAACGCTTATGCTGTCGGAACGTCTTCCGTAAGTTTTATTTCGAAGGACTGACAACTGGACAAGTTCGTATGAATTCATACTACAGAAACGGTGCCACAAAGGAAGACGAATGGACACGAAAAAGAGGACATGAAGAAGAGGCGCTTGTGTCTCGTGTCCTCTTTTTTCGTGTGCATGCGCCTTCCTTTGTGGCGTCGTTTCAGCAGTATGAAGTTTTGTTTCATTGGTTCGTGCTACGTCCACTGGCGTAGTAAATATTTACGCCACGGAAACTCCACTCCTTCCCCTTTCGAGTTGCGAGTTTAGAGTGTTTGTATGTATTTGATAAAAACTGCAGCAAATGCACTAGGATGAAACAAGGCGACGAGCGATCATTACTCGTCCGCACCTCCTTTCGCTAATGTATATGCAAATAGCGACCTTTTTTTTTTTTTTTTTTTTTGAGACGTGACGTCGTTGCATTACAGGCGAACCATATTAAGCTGCCTGCGCTTCCACGCTGAAGCTACATTGCTTTCAGAAAACTGTTTATTGTTAAAAAGAATAAACAAACGATACTTATGCAACACTTTTTTCCATCCCTTCACGCTACCCGTCGTGTTTGTACACTCGCTGCTGAAAGCTTTGGGAAAGATGGTGCCGTGTTGGTTTGCTTTTTTTTTTTGGTGCGTGGTAATGACGGCTAAAATAATGTGGTCCAGCCTACATACGTGCGTACGATCAATGCAGTGCATTAAGAGTTCCGCGTTGGGAAGCTGTGTTCGAGTTGTTAATACCTATTCCGAAGTTTTGCTGTTGAAGTGGTTTCTGAAACTTTACTTCGTGCAACCATCATCGTTCAGTCGGGGCTTAGTTTGGCATAGGCATAACATAAAAGCTAACCAGCACACTGGGTAACCGTCGGATGAGGATTCCACCAACTAGTTACTACGTAGCAAGTGGATAGATAAACTAACATGACGTATACTTATTAACAAAGTGCGCGCTAACGAGCAACGGCCCGAAACTCTGCTGCTAGTGTGTAAGATATAGGACGGGAGTCCGCTGCTCTTTGTCGGTCTCCTGCTCTGTCTAACGTACCCTTACAGCCATTTTCAATCTCGCCATGCCGGAAATGAGTGCGTCAGAGAGATGTTTTGCTGGTTGCTATCCGTATATATATTTTACCAGAGCTTCCCACACGACCAGTTCGTGTAAACAAGGTGTTCTTCGTTTTACTATTGTGGGTGTCGGGTTTTCTCATTCGTGAAGGAAGCAAACGCTGTTGATGGTCTGGAGCCTAGGCTCCTGACGATGCATTCACTGAACGGCGATAAAAAATGGCCAGTAAACGCCAGGCCTCACGGGAAGGAAGAGAACAATAAGGAGAAGGCAGGGCGCTTAACCAGAAACGTGTGCGGTTGGCTACCCTACCGATGGAGGCGAAATGCTCGAGGCCCATGTATGTAGATTTAGGCGCACGTTGAAGAAACCCAGGGGGTCGAAATTGCCGGAACCCTCCACTACGGCGTCCCTCTAAATAATATCGTGCCATGGTTTTCGAATGCAAAGCTAGCACAATTATTATTATTACGGCTATCCTACGCTTGGTGAATGAGGAAATGAGAAGTGGGAAAAAGAAAGGAAAAAGGAGCTAGACAAAGGAAGCTGTCATTAATCGGCCCCATTCGGTATCCATATCCGGGAGACAGTTTCTACAATCGACAATAAACTTTCGCATATATTGTGAAGCTTCTCATATTAAAAAAAAAAAAAAAAAAAAAAAAAAAACGCCAGGCCTGCGCAGAACGCGCAGCACAGTCACAGAGAAAGCTCGAAGAGCGGCTTTTCTAGAGTGTTTTTTAAACACTCTTGGGACAACTGCTACAAGCACACTTGTATGGTACCCACTACGCCATAAATAATCATAATTTTTGTGTTGTGGGGAAGCGTCCACTGTGCCATTATTCGTCATTCTTCGGAGAAGCGTGGTACCCGCTACACACTTGTAACGCATTATGTGCTATGTGTTGATGCTGTGGATGACGACGATGAAGAATTATGCCTGAGGCTTTTGCAATGGGTTGGAGCATCGAACAACTCACTCGTTACGCACTTTTACTGTTCTCAAACTCTTTATTACACATGCTGGCGTGATTCCTTACCCGACATGATGCCTGCATAGGGAGAGTTTGCAACGCAGTTTCACACACCGGCGTAACTCAGTGGTGGAGTACTGGGCTGCCACGCAGAGGGCACGGGTTCGATTCCCATTTTGTCCTAGGTATTTTTTATTTATTTAGTTGCTTTTTTTTCTTATTTCGCGCGATAGTTGTTACGGACACCGGCGGTGGCGGCGGCGGACAACTACGGCGCAGAAACGGCCGTTGTTGTGATCTCATAACAGCTTTCGCTGTAAAAGAAATGTTCTAGGTGTGGTCCTCAGCCATCGTTCCGCCTATGGGAAAAGGAGATAATTTTTTAGAAGAATCCGTGAAGAACCTCACTAGAATCCATAGAAAAGGTTTAGTGCTCCGCGTTGTCGTTTTACGCGACGTTCGCGAGCGAGTTTTTTTCCTACCTCTTCGACGCATGCATTCATTCGAGAATTTCCTTCTGTTTTCTCATTGAAACTTTACTTGGATGTAAGCGCTTCTGTTGTATTCTTCTTATCTTTGCCTTAAGTCTCCAGTACGCGCTCCTCACATTTCTTGTATCCATACAACTCGCCCAGTTTCCTGCTTTAATGTCTACGATAGCCATTACCAGTAATGCTTGTTTGAACGACGAATCTGCTTAACGAATCGTTCCTTGTTCACGCCGAACCAAAAGCTCTCATCATCATGAACGGGTATGCGCCACAGAAATTGGATGAATCCCACAACTCACCACTGGTCCACTAAAAATGAAGAAGGCAACTGTTGGCCCAACAAACGGGTATGTGGCACAAATTTGTACGGCCTACCAGAAAACTGTAATCATCATAAACGGGTATGTGCCCTTCATGCAGTGGGTATCTGAGAGTGCCGCGTCACCTGCTGGGAACGGCAGACCAATCGCGTGCGCGTTTACCATAGTCACACTACTGGCACGTGATATTTTGCGGTTATAAAAGTTAGTGTGCAGCTCGCGCCTAACCATACGCAGCCATTGGTGGCCCAAAGATAAATCGCGCTCCCGAGGAAGAAGCCGCGATCCGAGAACTAAGGTCTGCCGCTTCGCCAAAACTGCAACGTCTTCGTCGGTTGGATCCGGTATATTATGCCCAAAAAACGGAACGGAAGAGACTGCGCTGGCATGAAGGTCTGGAATACAGAACGCGGAAACGCGAGTCCGATGCTGCTTGTATGCACGCTGCTCGTCGGAGCTCGTAAGCATGCAGGGCTGGCACGTGCCCTGCGGCACGTGCACTCGTGACGGGGCCATCAGGGTTTCGCTTGGTTCGCAACGCCTCCAATGTACAAAGGGGTGTGCATAGCACTCCAGCGCTGGCAGTTTCCGTGGCAATGTGGAACGAATGTTAGACTGCTACAACTGCGGACAGCCAAAACTTCAAACACAGTTGGTGTTGCCACAACAGGAAGGTGTGCTCAAAATTCGCATTAAGCAGTATCATATTTGTGATTTAATTGAACCTTATGGGTAGTTTAATGGTGCTATACTGGAGAATATCGCTGAGATAGACTTTTTTGGGGGCACGAGCAATGAATGCCATTTTTGTTCCGCTTCCAAGCACTTCCGGTTGAACATTTCCGATTTTCTGAATATTCTGAAAACTTATTGTAAAAAAAACTGGTTCTTAATCAATGGTTCGGGTTCATGGTAAGAGTATATTTTATTTCCATTCATTTGATTTGATTTCATTTATTCTACATTACCGGCCATGCGAGGCATTACACGAGGGAGTGGGATTACAGGCTACAATGACAACGTGTACAACATAAGTAAACCATAGTGCAATGAGTGGAAAATGAGTACAATGCTATGAGTGGGAAATCTCAAAAGCTACTCCTACGTATTAGGTCAAGGTAACTTATATGAGAAAGACAAATATAAAAAATTCAAAGAAAACGAGACAGGATGTAAGGGTAAAATGGCAATTTAGTTAGCAGTGCTGTTTAATGCATCACGAAGGAACGAGTTGTCACTAATAGATATAATATTTGCGGGAAGGCGGTTCCACTATAGAAATGTACGGGGAATGAGTGACTGGCAAAATGGGTTGGTGCTGCTAGCAGGAATATCGGACACAAGGTGTGCGAGTTATATTGAGTCAACAGATTGGGTTATATCGGATACATATGACATGGGAGCATAAGTTTAGTTAACATAAAGGCAAATTAAGTGTCAGGATAAGTAATACAAATTAATGGAATTAAGTCATTAAAAGAGCAGACGGGTCCGCCTCGGTGGATCAGTGGCTAGAGTGCTCGGCTGCTGACCCGAAGGTCGCGGGTTCGATCCCGGCCGCGGCGGTCGCATTTCGATGGAAGCGAAATGGCAGAGGCCCGTGTACTGTGCAATGTCAGTGCACGTTGAAGAACACCAGATGGCCAAAATTTCCGGGGCCCTCCACTACGGCGTCCCTCATAATCATATAGTGGTTATGGGACCTAAAACCCCACGTATTACTATTATAAAAAAAGCAGACGGTTTTTAATGCGAAGCATCTATGCTCGACCCTACCTCCCGTGTGAGACGCCGTCCCCTCTAGTTATCACTCCTCCCGCTTGAGGCGCTTCTCAAGGAATTTCTTGAAGAATCCGCTAGAAGGCGCTGGTCCGCGCGCCATAAACCCAGGTTGCGCACCCAGGTTGCGCACGGTTGCGCATTGAGTGACACTCAATGGGCACGCATCGGTATGAGCGGTAAATAGCAGTCGGACTCATCCGCAGTTGCTGCGCGGCGCGCTCGAGCCGTTGCCACGAAGCGGCAGCAGCGCCAAGCCGACCCTCAACTTCGTGCTAGGGAAGCTGAAGCTCGACGGAAAACGTCGCCTCGCCGCTTCTGAAGAGACGAAGGCTCGCGCGGCTGCAGCGCAACGTGAACACAGACAAATCGGACCCGGAGCTTCGTGCCAGGGAAGCTGCAGTGAAACGTTGGTGAGGCGCCGTACGCCTCACCGACAACAACAACAAAGAACAACTACACCCTAACCACGAACCACCCATCACCGAGGTGCACCAAACGGAACGCATTTACGGGAACCCCACGTCGCCCCTAGCTGCTTCGCATGCCCATCAGGGTTTCCCTTACGGGGAGATGTGTGTAACCTTTCGTAAGCAGCTGAATAGTTACGGCACCTCGCGGAGCAGATCTCAACCACGCGCTTATTTCTACGTGGCCTCTGAGATACGCATCGGCCACGCACAGCACATATATTTATCCCAAAGAGTACACGTGGTAACACGAACGCCGATGTGCAAGTGCCACTACCCAACACCTCAGTTAATGATTAGGGTCATCTACAGAATATTTGCAAAAATTAACTGCTCCACGGCTCAATATTCCGGCGGAGGACTCGACTTTAAGGCGGTAGCCTTAGATGACTCATCAAACGAGAAATTCGACAGGCGTACCGCGTCTGCGCTTCCCCTCTGCGTCAACACGAGTGCTGAAAAAAAATCATCATCATGTGAGGATATCACCATGCGATCTCATCATGACGTCCCAAGACGATGAAAAAGTCGTGACGTCCTCATGACGCAATGATAACGTCAGTATGATGTAAACGCGACCGATCTCGCACGATCACGTCATCACACGACATCATCGCTTGGTCAAACGCGGGAACATCTCGGAGGCCGTACAAAATCAGGTGCGGTGCCTCTGATCCCGGAGGCAGAGTAGAATTACGTTAAGTACAGAAAGCTCGAAGAGGGTGACGGGGCAGGATATATACATCGACTGGGATGAGGAAAAAAAAAAGGATGGCTTTCCCCTTCCAGTCGTCTTAGATGAGTGCAAGGGACCTTGTGAGTTTTGCAATCTTGTCACCAGAGATAGACAACATCGCTTACCTTTGCTTGCGAGTCACACTCTAACCAATCACCTCTTATCTATTCCACACTCCTCACGTCACCTTCGCACCTCGATTTCCTTGTCTTAAAAAATTGAAGGATACTTTGTACATTCTAAAGTGTGTTCGGCGAAAGCGTGTGGGATAAAACACAAAGCGAATGTGTGCGTGTTTTCTTTTTTTTAATTTTTTTACCGCGAGTCACAGCGAGACGCCAGACTAATCTTCCTCCGTTCGCATGCGTTAGTATTTTCTCGCACTTTGTGCATCGTGCAAACGCCATAGCGTTCCAGCGCTTAAATTGACGGGCCCTTTGTAAATTCGAAAGTGTATTCCGTGAACGCCTGTGTCCATCGAGACGGCGTCGGTCAGAATGATTGCAAACGCTGGGCACAGCGAAGCTACGCAAGCAAAGAGCGAGCGCTGTAGAGTCCGACGCGACCGGCGTCCGTTTGCGCATCCCGGCGGCCACCTGGCTTCGTGCCAGAGCTCGGATGGACGGGACGGACGGACGGACAGACGGACACCGGACGCCGGACGGACGGACACTGGACGGACGTGAGCATGAGATATTAAAGGCTTTCGCCTTATTATAATAGAATGGCTGCACACGGGCTACCTTATCAATACTGCAACTCTTCAATTCCCTGAACTGTAGGCTATGTAGTTTTTACACCATGACTCCTTGCCTGGTCTACAGCTTCTATAGCAGATTTTAAGCGAGCCTTCTCTGGGAAGCAGATTTCGGTGGGGTTGGAATTATTCGCGCAGTACGCTGCTACTGCCACATAGTTCGCGGGGTTACATAAATAGGCCCTCGACAGGGCGCCGGTCACAGGTGTATTTTATGCGCTGTTTTCCAATTAATTGATGCTCTCTCGATCGTAAGCATATCGACGATCCGACGTGTCTGATAAGGAAATGTTGATCATTTATCGAGGTTATCGAGGTGAGTTGCCAAATAATGTTGCCACGTTATATTATGCCTGGCTATGAACGCATGACCATCGATGTTGCTTGTGGCAAATAAAGTGTTGCGCTGCTAGAAACGTGGGTGACGGTTCGATTCTCGGCATGGTGTGACGCAGCATTTGGGAGGGAGCATTGCGCAATGAGAAAAGGAAAGAAAGAAAGAAAGAAAGAAAGAAAGAAAGAAAGAAAGAAAGAAAGAAAGAAAGAAAGAAAGAAAGAAAGAAAGAAAAAAGAAAGGAAGAAAGAAAGAAACAAACGTTGTGCTCGGGCACAAACGCGCCAAGCTTCGCCTGCCCCCGTTGTCGCGGGCAAGGGTGCGCGAACTTTTAGATGTGAAACATCTTATGGCGAAGCTTAATCCGGTGGCGGTGGTGGTGGTGTGCCGCGTGCCCACCCTTACTGCGCATGCGCAAACCCTTTAACAAAAATAAAAACAAAAAACCTCCTCTCCCCCTCTCTCTCCTCTAGGCATCCCTCCCCGCGGCATCCACACCCTCACTGCGCATGCGCCTCCCCCTCCCTCTCTCCCCTCTTACGCTCCCCCCTCTCTCCTCTAGGCATCCCTGCCCGCGGCGTCTACACTCCCACTGCGCATGCGCGTCCCCCCTCTTTCTCCTCTCCTACGCTCCCCCCTCTCTCCTCTACGCATCCCTGCCCACGGCGTTCACACTCCCGACTGCGCATGCGTGTCACCCCCTCTCTCTCTCCTCTCCTACACTCCCCCCTCTACACTCCCCCCCTCTACTCCTACACTCCACGCCGACGCAGGCAACGTCTGCTAGCGAATTTCTTGGTTGAAAATCCGACTGCTCGCGCTGCACAACCGTTCACTGGCCGCCCCGTATATATGGCAATGGATCTTGACCTCCAAGGTGGTGCCGGTGGGAGATTTCTCCTGTGCGTTGTTGAACAATAAAAATTCGCAGCGTGCGCGTTAACTAAAAGCGGAGTGCGGGTCTCTGTGTCCAGTCGGAGTCTTCTGTCTCTCATTGCCCATTAGCAGCGATTGGCATGTTCCAGTAGAAAACACTGCTCCATCACTGCCTGCTTTGCGCCTCCCCAGTTTTCTCTCCTGCGCAACGCTGCGATGAGCGCCAGCGTCAACGCCGCCGCCAGTGTAAGCGTTAGCGCCCGCTGCTTCACATCTACACATGGTTCCCTTTAGCGGGAGATGGTGTAATTTTTTTAGAGCGCGGCTCTAGGGCACCCGTTCCGGCGTTGAGCGGTGTCTTTGTCGTCGTAACCGACAGAACAAACGAGGATGAAAGAGAGCGAACGCGGAGCGCTGCGAAGAACAAAAGACGGCAATAGCGAGGAGAGTGCGAGGAGGAGGGAATGACAGTGGCGGGAAGACAGGTTCCGCGGCGCCACAGTAGTGCGCTCGTCGTGCAGTCGCCGATGACGTCGTCACTAAGGTATGCGGCGAGGGTGTGCACCGATACCATATACGGAAATAAAGCGCTGCGTGAACGGAGGCCTCTCTGCGGCGACTTTTTTGGATCGTGCCTACGCGCTGCCTTCCGCGGTCTTGCGATTAGCGTAACACTTGCGCTACGCTCCGTCTGCGGCGGTTGATGTTGAATCGTCATCATCAGCCTGACTACGCCTACAGCAGGGCAAAGGCCTCTACCATGTTCCGGCCAATCAACCCGGTCCTGTTCTGCCACGTTATACCTCCAAACTTCTTAATCTCATCTCAATTTATTTTCTGTCTCCCTCACGGGTTTGCCTTCTCTTGGAATCCTGTCAGTTACCCTTAATGACCAGCGGTTATCCTGCCTACGCGCTACGTGCCCGGCCCATGTCCATTTCTTCTTCTTGATTTCAACTATGATATCCTCAACCCCCGTTTGTTCCCTGACCCACTCTGCTCCCTTGCTGTCTTTGAAGGTTACACCTCTCATTTTCCTTTCCATCGCTCGCTGCGTCTTCCTCAATTTAAGTTGAACCCTCTTTGTAAGTCTCCAGGTTTCTGCTCTGTAGTCTAAATACCGGCAAGATGCAGCTGTTATATACCTTCCTCTTGAGGGATAATGCTAGACTACCATTCATGATATGAGAATGATTGCCGAATGTGATCCACCCCATCCTTATTCTTCTTGTTATTTCACTCTCATGATTCGGCTCCGGGGTTACTACATGTCCGACGTATTCCTTTACAACATCCGGTGTCTCACCACCTATCGCAAAGCGCTGTTCTCTTCCGAGGCTTTTGCACATTACTTTAGTTTTATGCATATTAATTTTCAGACCTACTTTTCTGCTTTCCGTGTCCAGTTCAGTAAACATGAGGTCTAATTCGTCCTTTCAGTTGCACATCAATGCAATGTCATCGGCGAATCGCAGGTTACTAAGATACTCTCCATTAACTCTTATCCCTAGCTCTTCCCAATCTAGGGCCCTGAAAACCTCCTGTAAACACGCGGTAAATATCATTGGAAAAGTCGCGTCTCCCTGCCTTACACCTTCTTTGACGTGAAATGGGCTGTGCGACATTGTCTGCGCCAGTCGCGCTACTCACGGCGTTCTCTTCTTCATGTAAACTGTGTAAATATACGGGGCTGGTCAAAAGTTCGCAAGCCACTATCTCATGTATTTCTATGGGAGCGTGGCCTTTGACCTCCTCCGGATCATACATGTGTGTCTCAAATGGTTTGCTTCAACTTACCGCGAAATTAAAACACCCTGAGCAGCTGCACTCAGAATTTGCATTAGGCTGTATCCTAATCGTCGGTGATTTTTTTTTCTTTTGCATTTCTCTATCTAATTATTACTAGGTTGACGCAAGTAGAGTACAGTGTCTCCATACTTTTCATTGTGAGTTATAGGCTAGGCGGTAGGCAGCGCTTACAAAGGTCTAAGAAATGTTACCGGCATATATATGCATACAAATAACTTTAACGAAATGTAATGCGATTTGTTGGACTGGCAAAAGGTGTCGCCTAGGGGACGGCCAGGAGTTCTAGAGTCACGGCTGCTTCTACCCACTGGACCACCGCAAGATCATCTTCAAGGGTACACCTGTGGAACGCAGTCTCCCAGTGTCAGATCTCCTGGGAAATCTCAATAATCCAATGTGCCCACTTTTACGACTGAACTCGGCAGCGTACACGAATTAGACGCATACAGAGTTCACTTTCCCGAAGTTTAAAATCCATCTGCGCGTGTATCGCATCGCGAGCGTTCGGAATGAGAAACGTTCCTTCTTACCTATTTCTTGGATATTTTGTCACCGACGTACTGCGAATCAGTGAAACTTCATTTCGCGATTTCTGAAAATAGAGACGCACAGACGTAGGTGGCATTTCAGCAGCCGTCAGGCTTGTCATGCCACCCTCGCATAAAAGCAAGACTGTGATTTCAAAAAGAGGCCGTCTCTACGCGTCATTAGCTTGAGTTATGCCTTAAAAATGTCAGGAATCACGGTGCAAGGCACGTGCTTCGGCAGCGAGCAACGTGCTGCTGCCCACGTTGTAAGTCTTCCATGGACAAAAAAAAAAAAAGGCCGCAATTTAGACGGGACAAGAAATCGCTTTTTGGGCTGTCTCGCTTACGAGCACATACGCCTTCGTGTCGTTTAAAAAATAAGCTTTAGATCTGGCTGGATATTGCATGAGTTGTATTGCACAAGAACTACGCAGATCTAGAAGTTCTATCAGTCCCCAGCAATCTTCGTCCTCTGAATAGCACTTTGACGTGGATGGGATGATTCGTCATTGGTTACGTGCAGCGCTTCTGTGTGTCTACTTGCCTCCTGTCTTTGTATCAGACACGCTGCGTATAACTAAACATTTCCTTCTCCTCTTTATGATATTCATCTGTGAGACTGCGCAGGATGACGGAAATTATTTCCCCCGCATCACCTAAGATCTTGGACGACGTGTTCTTACAACACGTTTCGAATAGGTATTGAGTTAAGAGAAAAACAGTAAGAAAAGTCGACGAACACCATTTACTCTGAATAGGAAGTGTGACACGCAATATCTCTCAAGCCGTCGTCTCACCACAGAGCTATCTGATTTCAGCATCTAACGCACAGCACAAGACAAGGACCGAGTGACAATCGACGAAGACAGGTGGTAACTCCGAATAGATTATATTTTGAAAGCGTCACACTCATATATAAGGGGTTGACGAAGGCCTTATTCGATTGCATTTGTCGCATTCGATGTCAGGTACAATGAAGAGTGCATAATAAATGTCGGCTGAAAAGTGTAAGACTAAGAGATAATTTCTTAGCATTTTCCACCGTTTGGCTCACGGCCTGTGACCATATAGGATAACGTGTTCGCTATTTTCGTTTAATGAACCGTTGGTGCGCTCACGCACGTGTTCCCTGATTAAGCGATCCGCACAGCATGTACTGTTTCTCGTGTCAGTTGCTCAGCGCTCCTCGCTATGATGTCACTTTGCGAGCACCGCAGTGTCTGCAGTCGAGGATAAGATGGCCCACATGACGGTTTCGCTTATTGCTAGGCGTGCTCCCGCAGCCTGTCGTTCATACGGCGACCTCTATGGCCAATGTATACATTATTCCCGAACGTTATAACGGTAGCGAATACACCACATTCGCAGTTCTTTGTCGTGCTCTCATCTTTCTCAGCTTCCCGGTAATCAGCTTTGAACAAAGTATAAAACCTGTTCGGCGCTGATCATACGTTTCGAGCAGTAATCGAGATGCTGTTAATAATAATTATTGCCGGAATTTCACGTTCCGAAGCCGTGATATGATTATGAGGGACTCCATGCAGCAGGCTCCGGAAATTTTGACCATCTCGTGCTCTGTAATGCGCATCTAATTCTAAGTACGCGGGCCAGAAACATTTCGCCTATATCAAAATGCGGCTGGCATGGCCAAGATTTGATCACATGACCTTCGGATCAGCAATCGAGCGCCATAACCACTAGCTCATGCCGTCGGGTAATGCGGGCTTTCTTTGATCAATTAAAGGCGGAAATGAGACTCGTGTTGGAGTATGTAGTTTCAAAGCAGTGCATAATGATAAAAAGTTGCTGAGCGCAACAAAAAGAAGCAATATACATAAAGAAAGTTACACAAGGGACGAGCACTGATTAAAAAGAAAGCCCCCCACCTCCCCGAAGGGAATCGTGAGGAAATGCGAATGCATTTCGCGCGCGCTTCACTCCATTTATATATGGTGGTTGTGGTTTGAAGAAGGAAAAGGCGCCTAATTTCTGCAGCCCGGTCGGGAGCACGGCGCAGCGCCTTTTTTTTTTTTGCTTTTTCCTGTTTTTTTTTAATTTTTTTTATTTATTTTTTAATTTTTTTTTTTCGTATATAGCTCCGCCGAGCTCCGCCGCAGACCACTTTTAGTTAACGCGCACGCTGCGAATTTTTATTGTTCAACAACGCACAGGAGAAATCTCCCACCGGCACCACCTTGGAGGTCAAGATTCATTGCCATATATACGGGGTGGCCAGTGAACGGTTGTGCAGCGCGAGCAGTCGGTTTTTTCAACCAAGAAACTCGCTAGCAGACGCTGCCTGTGTCGGCGTCGCCAGGCGAGAGAGGGAGAGGGGGGGAGCGTAGGAGAGGAGAGAGAGGTGGGGTGCGCATGCGCAGTGGGGGGGAGTGTGGACGCTGCGGGCAGAGATGCCTAGAGAAGAGAGGGGGGAGCGTAGGAGAGAAGAAGAGAGGTGGGACGCGCATGCGCAGTGGGGAGTGTGGACGGCGCGGGCAGGGATGCCTAGAGGAGAGAGGGGGGGAGCGTAGCAGGGGAGAGAGGAGGGGAGGCGCATGCGCAGTGAGGGTGTGGTTGCCGCGGGGAGGGATGCCTAGGGGAGAGAGAGGGAGAGAGGAGGTTTTTTATCTTTATTTTTTTTTTGAAAGGGTTTGCGCATGCGCAGTAAGGGCGGTCACGCCGTACACCACCACCACCGGATTAAGCTTCGCCATAAGATGCTTCAAATCTAACACCTGCCGGCGCGCACACCTCCTCAACCTATCCTCCTCCTCCTCCTCCGCGGACAACGCCAACGCCAACGCCGGATGCCTGACATAGCCCTCGACTATGAAATGCATTCGCATTTAAAAGAAGTGGTTAGGGTGCGTTCGCGAACCTGCTGTCATTCTGTACACGAATGAATTGATGTACCTTGGTGCGTCTGTGAGATAGTTTGTTATCATATCCACGCTTCTATTGAGCGCATCATGTGTCATCGGAGTATATATATTTCATGACGACGTTGCGGAAAAACTGAAGGACCCTTTGTACATTCCAAAGTGTGTTCGGCGAAAGCGTGTGGCCATTCCACTGAAGGAAAGACGGACGGAAAGACCGACGGACGGACAGACGGACGGACGGACACCGGATGGACGGACAGACGGACGGACACCGGAAGGACGGACGGACCGACACCGGGCGGACGGACGGACACCGGACGGACGGACAGACGGATGGACGGACGGACGGACGGACATCCGGACGGACGGACGACGGACGGACGGACGGACATCCGGACGGATGGACGGACAGACGGACATCCGGATGGATGGAGGAACGGACGGACAGACGGACATCCGGACGGACGGACATCCGGACGGACTTACGGACAGACGGACATCCGGACGGACTGACGGACATCGGGACGGACGGACGGACATCCGGGCGGACGGACGGACAGACGGACATCCGGACGGACGGACGGACAGACGGACATCCGGACGGGCAGACGGACATCTGGGCGGACGGACGGACATCCGGACGGACGGACGGACGGACACCGGACGGACACCGGACGGACGGACACCGGACGCCGGACGGACACCGGACGGACGTGAGCATGAGACATTAAAGGCTTTCGCCTTAATAAACAGTTGAAGGTAGCGCCCGTCCCTTGTGACCTCCGTCGTTGCTAAATCGGTGGAGCCTCTAGCGCGTTATTCAAATGCTGCAGGTCACTGCCGGCAGAAAGTTGTCGTTTCGTCCGCTTCACTTTCTTCACAATTATATCGTAATTACTACAGTAAAGTTAGGACATTACAATTAACGTCCCCTATTTCTTCTTTGTCTTCATTATGCGTTGGGTTGTTAAGGTTGTATGAGCGAAAAAACTTGAAACTCCCTTTTTCCGTTCTGGATTTTTCACAACGAAAAAGGGAAAGAGCGGTGAGGCATGGCCTTCCGGTTCCGACATGGGAGCAGCCAGCGGCGAGCCGATTTTCGGTCATTCACGAAGACAAAGTAATTTTGGAACATTCTAGCCAACTATTCAGTAGGTATATCGAACGTTAAAGCAGTTTCAAGTGCAATGTGCTTATAGACAGGAGGCGCACGGTGGTGTATGGTCACGCAGTTCCAAGCGAAACAGCCGCCGAGCTTCGCCGCATGAGCCTGTGGCTGCGACCGGGCTGATGACATCCCTGTCAAGTATACCATAGAGTTTCCTGCAATATTTACTAGAGGGAACTCTGCATTTTCTGTGGAGGTGAAAATTCTTGAAGCCCGTGTGCTTAGATTTACGTGCACGTTGAAATTTCCGGAGCCCTCCAATATGGCATCTCTCATAATTATATAGTAGTATTGGGACGTTGAACCCCGACACAGTTAATATTATTACCGGGAACTCTGGTGCTCGTGTCTATGGGAGATGCAACGAATGGCGCTTCAGCCAGCATGGGAATGATGGGTAGCACACGGATCTGTCTGAGCTTCGTTCCCTCGGCTCCAGTTGCCTCCGTGTGACTTGCATCCGCTTTGTCGCCAGAGAAATAAGTTCAGCGAATGTTGACCAGTTCCACTTTACCCCCCGTAAGCGTTTTAGGCTCCAATTAAAATCGGCTCAGGAAGTTCACAACGCTCGATCGTTTTATCCGAAATAAGAAACGCCAAAACGCAGCAATAAACGAAGCCACAAGTGCGTTCGAAGTCGCAAGCACGAAAATTTAAAAAAAATGCGTGTACTACTCTCTGCCGTGTACTACTCTCTGTAACGTCTCTGCCTTTGGACGTCGCTGAGGAGGCTCACCGAGAACGCCAGCGCGTGCTCGCCCGTCAACGGCAGTGCCGACGATGAGCGGATCCCGCCGTTAGGACTAAGCGAGCAGAGAAAAAATTACACCATCTCCCGCTAAAGGGAACCATGTGTAGATGCGAAGCAGCGGGCGCTAACGCTTACACTGGCGGCGGCGTTGGCGCTGGCGCTCATCGCAGCGTTGCGCAGGAGAGAAACCGGGTGAGGCGCAAAGCACGCAGTGATGGACCGGTGTTTCCTACTGGAACATGCCAATCGCAGCTAATGGGCAATGAGAGACAGAAGACTCCGACTGGACACAGAGACCCGCAGTCTGCTTTTAGTTAACGCACACGCTGCGAATTTTTATTGTTCAACAACGCAAAGGAGAAATCTCCCACCGGCACCACCTTGGAGGTCAAGATCCAGTGCCATATATACGGGGTGGCCAGTGAACGGTTGTGCAGCGCGAGCAGTCGGTTTTTTCAACCAAGAAACTCGCTAGCAGACGCTGCCTGCGTCGGCGTCGCGAGGTGAGAGAGGGGCGAGCGTAGGAGAGGAGAGAGAGGGGGGGACGCGCATGCGCGGTGGGAGTGTGGACGCCGCGGAGAGGGATGCCTAGAGGAGAGAGGGGGGAGCGTAGGAGGGGGAGAGAGGAGGGGACGCGCATACGTATTGAGGGTATGACGGCGCGGGGAGGGGTGCCTAGAGGAGAGAGAGGGGGGAAAGGAGGTTTTCTTATTTTTATTTTTTTTTTAATGGTTCGCGCATGCGCCGTAAGGGTGGTCACGCCGTACACCACCGGATTGAACCCCGCTCTAAGATGCTTCACATCTAAAAATGACTGCGTCGATTGCTCAACCCCACTTTAGCAAAACAGGACGTAGCAGCCAAATGGCAACATTGTAAGGAAAATCCCAAAGTGACAGCCAGAGAAACGGAGGCGAAACGCCTGTGTCGAGCCGATCCCGAGGAGCGGGTGCGAAAAAAAATGCTGCAAAAAGTTTAACACACGATAGGGCGTGCATGGAACTTCCCCAGCATTCACTTAGAGGGGAGCTTCCCCACTTTTAAAGACGATAGTCTTTCCTGGGATACTTCAACGAAAAAATTTTGGCCTGGCTGGCTGGCTGTCTGTCTGTGACCCGATTCAGCTACTCGGCCAAAGTTTAACCACTTTCTGAACGCCCAGCCATCTTGAACTGGTGTTAGCGTTCATACTTGTGAACATATTCGATCAAAAAAGCAAATACTACGCATACCTGAGGCGTAACATTAATATGTAAGTGTCAGGTCGTGTGTTCTTTTATTAGAAAATACATAGGTACGCAATTCTAAAGACCCCAGTGTTTTTTAGGCTGCGCTGAAAATGCGACGCTGTGCACTAACTGCGACGCTTTGCACGAAAAAAGCTCATGTTTTTCAATGGCGTCTATATCTCGCGCAGCGCCTCCTTTGTTTTGTCAACGCGAGCCAGATGCGGCCAATTCAACGTAGAGTAGGCGCTGTCTGAGGCAAGGCAAAACATAGTATAAGTACGGCCGGCACAAGACTATCGTCTTTCGACGACATTTGCAGCGAAGCACGCAGATACGCGGCCAATTTTTTATGCTCTTTGTCGATGCTTCCACGTCCGTTGGCGTAATGCTGGTCACGGAGTCTTGCGGCGTAGCGAGAGTGGGACTTGGTAGGGGACAAAGGTGCGCCGTACGCCAAGTTGGGCGAGGGCGAGGTTCAGTGGAAAGGGTGAACCAGTGAGAGGCTCACAAATACGGGTGAGGATGAGTCTGGCGAAGGGCGGCATGAGCTTCGCTGTTTCGGCACATATTTCGACAGTGCTCGCGAAGTGGAGCTGGCAGCACTTCTTTTACTTCAAGTCGCAGAGTAGGACTGATTAGTAGCGTTGCCATATTACTAGTCCAGCTTCAAGTTTTGAAATACAGTTGAACAGAAACAAGCTTCATTTTGTTGAGTATCTCTGTTTTTGTGAAGTTGAGTAGCGACTTCACAGGCGCGCTGCGCGTTACTTTGGAATGGTTCGTACCAGCCCGACAGAAAAACGGATGGAAGGGGGGAGGGGGGGGAGGGCGGGAGAGAATATGCGCACACATTGGCTGATGCGAAAAAAAAGAGAAACGTCAAAAGAATGCATTTCATTTGCCAATAATAGAAAACTTGGCAACTAAATGTGCCAAAATAGTTCAAAGTAGCCTGAAAGTAGCTATGGAACTAACATGAAATTTGCCTCACCAGAAATGGCCATGAAGCAGCCAATTTGACGCAAAGTAGCCTCATCAGCAACCCTGCCTGGCCCTCCCATTCGCACTCCCGTTTCGCTTCAAGAAAATCTATTACGCCCTGCTCAAGGCGTCGCACCTATTCCGTGCACTTCAAAAAGAAAACGCATGTCTAATCTCATTTCATCATATTTTTCTTTACAAGTGCAACATACATAGGTGTGCTTGACTGTTCTTGCCTTTTCGGTTGCGGCCCGTAAAAGGCGGCTCTTTGATCCGCACCGACACTACCGCAAGCTACCTCTTTTTTTTTTCTTTCTGGACAAACAGAGTTTAGGGTTTTCCCGGTATCTTTCTTCGAAAAGCTCAGTGGCGGCTATATGCTCTCCGCTCTTTTCAACGTGAGCTTTCGTAACACTCAATTTGTGCCTCAATGAAACCCGCGATCGCCTAAAGCTAAGGTGAAGTCTTTCATGCTCCCCGGCGGGTTCTTTGATTTGCCGACTGCTGATCCCCGAAGGTGAGAATGAATCCGAGTGAGACTGAAGCAAGCAAAGGAACGCGTGGAGGAGTTTCGTTTCTTCTTTGGGGTCTGCTACGCAGAGTTCCCTAATGATGATACACTGGAAGGAGAACTGGGGCTAGAGTTTGTGGAAGCTGCAACATATGGAGCTTCAGCCTACATGGAAATGATGGGTAGTACAAAAACCCGGACCTCCTTGAGACGCGTTGGCGCGACGCTCTGGCTAGCTCAGAACTTGAAGACCAAGTTTGGGCCATCCAGCAGGCCCGGGAAGCGGCGGAAAAGCTAAACCTTACCGCGACCAACCGGGAGGCCTAGGCCAGGCCGCCAATCTGCCGGTTTCAAATAAAGTTTTTTCCACTCCACTCCACATGGGTTTGTCTAAGGATCGTTCTTTCGGCTCCGTTTGGCTCCGCGTCAGGTGCAGCCGCTGTGTCACAAGATGAAGTTCAACAAACGTCCAGCAGTTCCACTTCGCCAGCTTGATCTTTAAGGCTCACCCACTCAAATCAGGTCACGAAGTTCCCAACGATTCATTCTTTTGCCCGAAACGGAAGTGAAAACACAACAATAAGCAAAGCCGCCAATGCGTCTGACGTCGCAAGCATAATGATTAGGTAAATTCGTGTACATCCCATCATTCCCATGGTGGCTGAACAATCGCAGCGCCATAGTTACCTCTAGTAAATATTGTAGAAAACTCTATGGTCTGCTATGTATCTGACGCTTTGCCTCACCTCAGCGTTAGATTGTAAAGTTCGAGAGTCCTTTGCCTATCGGAAAAAAGGGAGCTAGCAGAGCCTGCCATGTGCTTTCCTCCCGTACGTCTTTCTTTCTTTCTTTCTTTCTTTCTTTCTTTCTTTCTTTCTTTCTTTCTTTCTTTCTTTCTTTCTTTCTTTCTTTCTTTCTTTCTTTCTTTCTTTCTTTCTTTCTTTCTTTGTTTCTTTCCTTCTTTCTTTTTTCTTTCTTTCTTTCTTTCTTTTTTTCCTTCTTTCTATCTATCTATCTATCTATCTATCTATCTATCTATCTATCTATCTATCTATCTATCTATCTATCTTCTTTTCTTTTTTCTTTTCTTTCTATCTTTCTTTTTTCTATCTTTCTTTCTTTCTTTCTTCCTTTCTTTTTCTCTTTCCTTCTTCCTTTCTGTCTTTGTTTTCTTCTTTCTTTCTTTCTTTCTCTCTTTCTTTCCTTCTTTCTTTATTTCTATCCATCCATCCATCTTTCCTTCTTTCTTTCTTTCTTTCTTTCTTTCTTTCTTTCTTTCTTTCTTTCTTTCTTTCTTTCTTTCGTTTTTCTTTTTTTCCTTTCTTTTTTCCTTTCTGTCTATCTTTCTTTTTTTCCTATATTTCTTTCTTTCTTTTTTCGCTTTCTTTCTTCCTTTCTTTCTTTATTTTTCATTGCGCAATTCTCCCTCCTAACTGTTTCATTCTTCATGCCGGGAATTGGTCCTTCGTACACATGCTTAGCAGCGTGACACTTCCGTTGCTACAGGCAACAGCGACGCTAGTCACATCCTGGCAGCAACGAAATGTGTCAAAGTGAAATGACACGTCACATTGAAACAGCGGAGAAAACTTGCTTTCCTAATTAATTCAGGACCCCATGCACACTTGCATGGTATCTAGGGTAGATTCCTATGTTGGCCTGAAACGCTCAAAACGCGAAATGTGATGTAAGCTCTGCCTTTTCATTTTAGGCACTGATCTCGCTGAAACGCTTAGAAATAATTTTAAATAGAACTCAATGAGACGTATGCGGCTCTCGAACTGTTTTCAAAGCTGGCGCTATAACCTCAAGTCGTACACCTCGTTGCAAGCGAAACGGGCCTTTATATAGTTGCGTGCAGCGCATCTGTACTTCTTTCGGTACATATACGGCTTTCATGCGCCACTTTCATTGCCATGCCAGCGTAGTACCTGTAAATTGTTCGTTCTCCGTATAGAACCTTGTATTGCTTAGACCACTACTCAATCAATGCTTCTATTCGAAGGCCGATGCTGCGAACGGCGCGGTAATGGAAAGAAACGCATAAAAATGCGTTAACTTCTCTAACAGATTTATGATGTAGTGCTGTGCAACATTCGCCGACACAGGTTGATAAAAATGTGATTTGTGATAAAATCAAGACTAATACGTACATACCCCTTTATGTACCCAGGCCGCAAGAAATATCGTCTTTCACACTGACTTTGAGAAAATAATGATGCGAACCGTTAACTGCGACGCATCTTATAATGTTGAATTTACGTGGTCCTAATATTCATTGCTTGTTTAAGAAGCAGCCGATGATCAAGCCTCCGAGTAACTGACGCGGTTAACTGGTTCGTTACCGACCGTAAACGCACACAATATTCCGAAAGTGCTCGTCTTCCGGATTAAGATATGAGATGTTCTAATGGCCATGAATGAGATGAAGAAGCTTATATTGGACGTATAAATCCATTTATACGTTTAAACGACGGCAGACCAACTGAAGTGCAGTTCTCGAGCTGTCCCAATAAACTTTCCTCCACAAGCGTACTCGTACGAAGTGCGTATGCTCGGGCCTTTACGATGTTTTTCGAATAAATATTCTCGCTTACGTCTTAAATAAACCTAACATGAAGCAGGGAAGAACGGAGTTTATTTTTCAACTTCTATTTTGCTGCTTGCTAATAAAACTTCACTAATAGCGTTGGAGCTGTTAATCGAGAAAATATTTTTTTTCTCTGAATTTGCGGAGGTTCTAGAGTTCTAGTTTATAGCAGAGCCTGCAGTCTTTATTGTGCTAATGGAATCTCGAGCACAATGCTTGCTTTACTATCGAACATATTTGCATATTGGTAGCACAAAAAGAAAGAACTAGAACTACCTCAATCGTCAAGTAATGATTGCATTTTTTTACGGAGGCCCGTAACACAACTGCCTGTGGTTTTCAGCGCCTGCGTCAAGTTAACCTATAACTAAGCCAGCGCGATTCATCATTAACGAGCTGCAGCGAACTCGCGCCAATTTAACTAATTGTAAAGCCAAGGCAAGCGTCGCGAAAAATGTGTGTAATTTTTTTTCCGTCGTAATTTTACCGAGAGCATGGAAAAGAACTGAAAAGACATGAAAGAGGGCGAGAAAAAAGGAAAAAGGTTCCATGGAAGTTAGCAGGAAAAGGTTGTTGCCGCTGAGACGTTAACTCAACTACAAGCAGGATGTCATGGGCATGGTTTTCTGTATTGGTAAGTCGTAGTTATTCCATACAAGCGAAATATACTTTCACTGACAACGCTTGCGAAAGCTCTTTGTTTCGTTTTGTTGGAAACATCATTATTGTATTGTGGCTGGCGGTGAAGTTTCTGCATTAGAATTTAAAGCGGGAAGCCGCGATAGTTGAAACTTCGAACACGACATTTTCCTATGTGAAAAAAAAAATAACTCAGGGATGGCGCAATGAAGAAGAAATCCCTGTGCGGTCATTTCTTTTGCTCAGGTCCGTTTTCTTGGGCTAGAAAATGTCGTGTTTCAGCGCTAGCTTTATCTTCACGATTTTGGTTAATCTGTCAAACGTAGAGCTTTGATGGCAACAGTGCCCGTTTATTATAGCATTCACTTGGTTCGTGGAATGTGCGGCAGGTATCTTCCCATTGAAAGGTAGCAAACCCTACTCAACTTGGTTGACCTCCATATTTCCCTTCCTATCTTTCTACGCTACATTTCTTACCACCTATCTCTAACTTGTGCAACTGGCAGAATATGCATAGCGACAGTCTCTGACGTCAGGATGCTTCTCTGACGTCAAGCATTCGCCATAACTTAGCCCACAAATCACGTACCAACTACTAATGAAGGAAGCGAATATGGGATGGTTCATCTACACGATGTCATATACCCACGGACTTCAGGCATTATTATGGAAATGACTTTCCTTTTCGAGATTTTATTTTAACGGGATAGCGTTATAGAGCTCGTTTCACGAAAATTCCGGGGTGTCGGCGTCAGCGTTGGTGTCAGCCTAGGCGTCGGCGTCAGTGTCGGCGTCGTTGGTTATGAGCAAAAAACCGTCATCTTGTCCGTGACCGAAATATCTAGAAAGACGCAAATAAAATAACTAATAAAAATAGTCTGTTAGAGTGTTAACCACACCCACACCGTCTGCGTGGCAAGCAGGTGTTGTTGCACAGAGCCACAAAATTGCTTGAAAGTGCTTCGAAAAAAAAAAAAGCGCTATATGTATTTCATGTAGTTGAAGGAGTCTCCTTAATGCATGTAATATTGCGCGGCAGAAGCGTAGAATCGCGCCGGGCGTCAAAACACGGGAATTGCGCTGCAACACGCTTAGACATATTAAATCATTATTACCTGCAAAGTGAGCAGCTGCGTATGTTATCGTGTTGCCTTACGAATGCGTAGTGGGTCCTTGGCTAATTCACAAAAGAAATAACTATAGCGTAGTGGGCACTTAACAACTGTGCAGGAAGTATAAGCATTCTAGGCAGTGACGTAGCCAGGGGGGTGTCACACCGAGCCCGTGCCCCCCCCGTCCCCCCCGAATTTTTTTCCCATGGAATACATAGCGCAAAATGACCATTTGCCCGCCTGGCCCCTCCTTTCAGATCAATAAGGTGCCCCCCTCTCCCCCCTCCCCCCCCCCCCCCCCCCCGAAAAAAAATTTCTGCCTACGCCCCTGATTCTAGGATAGTTTGAAACTGTCTATGTTATGCGCACAGTCATTCATTTCCTTGTGGCACGGTTGAGGCATGCACCGAGAACCGAAGCTAGGCTAGCACTTGAGAAGGCGGTGCGCACGGGACCGTATTTCGCTATCGCGTTTTACTCTTGAAAGCGTTGCTGAGGCATCCTCCAACTTTGTGCACGATCATTGTGTCACTTGAGCTGTATACGGTATGTTCCACGCAATATTTACGTTCTGATGTGGCATGCAGTGAGAACATGTTCTTTTAATCGTCCTTGTGTTACTCCGAGAAAGTTGAAACAAAGCAGAAGTTCCGGTGAAGATTCAAACTCGAAAAGAGGAATGCGGTAAAACGTCTGCGCAACGAAGGGAGCGGGACCACGGTAACTCTTCGCTATACACGTCACTTAGTTGTACGCATCACGCACTTTGATGACTCCAATAAAGCAGCTGGATTACACCGAGAAGAACAACGTTTTACTGAAAGCCGGCGATTCTCTTCTGCAGAGTACTATAACTTAGCCTACTAAATGTGCAACCACCATCGACGTTCACGGAGTGCTCCGTGAACGCGAGTGAGGAGAGGTATATAGATACGAGAGATACATTTTACGCCGAACCACAACGCCGCACCACAGAACGGGGAGGATTTTGCCGATATTTTTAGTCCACTTTTATTTGACCCTTTTATTTTCGCAGTTCTAAAAGTTAGCGCGAAATGACCTTGCAGCCACATGGGTCCGTTTTGTTTTGACTACTGTGCGTTACCGATGCGGCTTACCGTATTTTCTATAAAACAACAATTCAGCCATTCGGAAGGTGTGAATTGCTTCGTTAAACAGGCAAATTAGCTGTCCTGGTCGTCACTGTAGTGGCATTCGGAATACATTGAAGAGGTAGGAATCCGGCCAGGCCATATGGCATGCTTCGCTGTACAGGCTACTTCACAACAAAAGCATTCTCTGTTGCGGCATTCGACTGTATTTTGTGACACGGGGTGTCGTTAGAGCCAATGTTTCATGAAAAGAAAAAGGGAGAAGGCGCGTCTTACAATTAGTTACACATACATGCAGGTTGGCAGAAAAAAAAGGCAAAATGGTAAGAGATTGAGGAGCAGTTAAACAAAGAACAGAAAGGTGTTTATGCGGTTACAGAAACACACCATAGAGACCTGGAAAAGACACCACATAGTGGCAGTTATGTTTGAGAAGGGTGCACTGCAGGTTCATATCACAAAGGCATAATAACAGTATCCCCGGTTTTACGTCCCAAAACCATGATTTGGTTATGAGGGACGCCGTACTGGAGGGCTCCGGCAATTTTGACCATTTGGTGTTCTTAAAAGTGCACTGACATCGCACAGTACACGGGCCTGTTCCATTTTGACTCCATCGAAATGCGACCGCAGCCACCGGGATCGAACCTGCGACTTTCGGGTCAGCAGCCGAACACCGTAACCGCTACACCACCGCGGCGGACATCAGAAAGGAAAGGTCAGGGTTTTGTAATGCTAATGCATTGCGGAGCCAAATGTCATAGAACAAGACAAAGGTGTTCAAAGCACCTCTGGGTTTCCGGCACTGTAGGTTGAAACCAGTGGCGTAGCCATGGGGTGGCACAACGGGCACGTGCCCCCCCCCCCCCCCCCTGAAATTTTTTTTTTCGCCATGGTAGCCATGGCATACATAGCGAAAAATGGCCATTTCAAGGAGGTGCCCTCCCCAAAATTAAGGAGGTGCCCCCCCCCCCCGAAAAAAATTTCTGGCTACGCCCCTGGTTGAAACAAAACGAGGCAGGAAACGTGCAGAGAAAGAATGAGCAGGTGATAGACAAGAAACGGACAGACAGACAGACAAGGAACTTTATTAAGGTCCTGAGGAGCCAGCCAGTGCAGTCCTACAGAGGACCCATGGCTTGCTGTCGGCTAATCCCATGTTGGAGCCGGGAGGCCATGCCTCTCCGCTCGCTCACAGGTCCTCTGGACAGCCTTAGACGTCTTCCAATTTTGAGCTCGTGATGGCTTTCTCCCAGTCCTCGCTGTTGTTGAAGTCCTGTAACACAGGGCACTGCCAGAGCATGTGGGCTAAAGTAGAGAAATCTTCCCCGCAATCCGGGCAATGCGGATCTATCTCTGTGTGGAGCCTGCTAAGGAAACCTCTCGATGGGTACGAACACGTCTGAAGCATCCTTAGCGTACAAGATTGTGCTCTACTCAGTTTTGGATGGGGAGATGGAAAACTTCGCCGATCCCCTCTGTAATGAGCCGTAATTTCATGAAACTTAAGGAGAGGGTCACTGTGCCCAATAGTCTCCGAACCCGTAGAGGTCCCACCTCCGTCGCGGTGCGTGAGTTCTCGCGCTCGGCGGTGGGCTATTTCATTGGGGTTCAGGCGACCCGGCAGCACGTCATCTCCCATGTTGGCTGGGAACCAAGTAATGTGATGCCCAGTTTCTGCTACTGACTTCTTTTGTAGAATTGCTGCCGCTTCTTTAGCTACGAGGCCCGAGGCGAAGGCCCTGACCGCCGCTCGTGAGTCCGTGTAGATAGTCGTTCGTTGGGGATCTAGCATTGCGATTGCGACGGCAACCTGTTCAGCCACATCGACCATGCTAGTCCTTACCGAAGCTGCGGAGAGAAGTTCGCCCCTGTCGCTAACTGCAGAAACAGTGAATTTACCCGTGCATCCATACTGGGCAGCATCCACAAAAGATTCAGTACCTGTCGTCTTCCTTAAAAACGCCTTAGCTCGCGCTACTCGCCTTCCCTTATTGTGCTGCGAATGTACGTTTCTAGGAAATGGATCAACGACGTAGGTGCCTCTAACCTTAACATCAAGTTGAACCACCTCCCCCTTGCTGAAGCTAGGTGGAAGACCCGCTGCCTCTAGAAGACGTCGGCCAGCCCTAGAGCCCGAAAGCCTCACAACCTGTGCAGACCTTTGTGCTTCAATCAGCTCAAGAGTAGTGTTGTGCACCCCAAGCTGCAGGAGTTTCTCCGTGCTTGTTGTGATCGGGATGCCCAAGACTTTCTTGGTGCTTTTCCGCATCAGGGTGTCGAGTTTGTCCCTCTCCGTTTTTGTCCAGTGTAGGGCCGAAACAACATAATTCACATGACTCATTAGGAATGCGTGATGCGCCCTGATCAGGTTGTCCTCACCAATACCTCCTTTCTTATTAAATACTCTCATGATAAGTCTAAGAATGTTTTCAGTTTTGGACGTCAGATGAGCGATGGTCTTGGCATTACAGCCCCTGGAGTCAAGCAGCAGCCCAAGGATTCTGATGGAGTCGACTCTGGGGATCTTCTGACCATCCCTCGTGTTGACATTAATAGGAATATGGTCTAAATGTGTTAACCCCCTAACCCCCCTGCCTCGACGGCCTGTACAGCAATAGTTCGGATTTTTTTGGGGGAAAGCTGAAGTCCTGTCCCTTCAAGGAATGATTCAGTAACGTCAAGGGCTTCCTGTAGCGTATGCTCGACGGCTGCTTCCGAACCTCCCGGGCACCAAATGGCTAACATTTTTTTCGTAAAACACACAAATATTTGCTGATTGCCGTACAGGTGTGGTGTATAAGGTTCTTTTTAGCTGCTGCATACGTAGGAAAAACTGGTCGCTCTGTTAACCAGAGATTATTGGAAAATAAAAGATCGCTAACCGGGCGCTTTCCTTTTAATCTATCTATACAGTGTCGAGAGTCTAAGTGCGCGCCGAAATTTGATGAATGCGCAGTTTTGTACGGGCATAGGAATGAAGAAACACGTCTAATGATTGGGGCATGGCCTATCGATAATAGTGATAGCTCATGCGTGAGTAAACCGTCGACTAAGTTGCACAAAGAAGAAAACGAATGCCTCAGCAGTTATCATTCACGTAGACGCTCACATGTGCCAGATTGACCGGTTCGTCTATTGCATGGCCATGCGCAGATAAATTTTGGTGCCTTCTTTTTTTTTTTTCGCCGTTGTGCGCCTTTGCAGTTGTTAGTCGGCGTTTGTGGTATGATATGGTACGTTAAACTTCATTAAAGTCCAGAAGATCAACCCTCAGCTTGACACAGGCGGCTCCCACGTTGGGACAGTAAGGTTTAACCTTACCGCCGTATATATCATGGGCCTTCTGGACGGCCTGTACTTAACCGGAAAGAGCTCCACTGTGAAGGACTCTTTGCCACCAGTCTCCTTCCTTGTCACAGTCTGTGAAAGCCACAGGACACTGCCAAAGCATATGGTCCAGATTAATGATGTCATTACTCTTCTCGCTATTGATTTGGACGTGTCTGTCAGGATATATCTTGTTAATAAAGTTTGGATTCGGGTAAGTTCTTGTCTGTAATAATCTCAGAGTCGCCGCTTGAGATCTATTGAGCTTAGCGTGTGGCACTGAATACTCCCTTCTGTTCATGTGGTAGTGATTTGTGACTTCATTATATGTAAATAATCGACCCCTGTTCTCCTGTCTAGACTGAATTCTTGTGTTCGTGTTAGCTCGCCCTGTCTTTTAGACTGAATACTTATCAACCAGCTCAGCTCTGTTATTTTAAAAATGACTTCCCTTGCTATGATCCATTCGTCACTTGTTGTGAGGTCTTTACGCTCGTACTATTAGAGAGGAGTGGGGAAGGAGCATTAAAACAGGGATACAAAGAGGATTGGTCGGCAAAGAAATTTATTCGTTTCTTGGCTTACCCCAGGACAATTGGGA